>VDFB02095128.1:0-34653 GCA_007258455.2 Sequoia sempervirens | reverse complement strand
TGTTTTCAGCGCCCAAAGTCCATGGGAGCGTTTGGGAACGCACGGGCATGACTGGGAGCTCCCAGGGAGCGCCCAGCCACCTCTGGGTTCTCTGTGGGTCCGCTTGGAGCGAACCCACAGAGAACCCAGAGGTGGCTGGGCACTCCCAGCCGCTCCCCAGGAAGAACCCGTGCCCAAACGCTCCAGGAGTGGGCACGCAGGGCAAAAGGAGAGAACCCAGTAACATAGGCAATAGCTGATGTATTATTGCATTCTTGAACAAGGGTTTGGATTCATGCAATAGCTGGTTTATTATTGCATTGAATAAATGCAGCAACTGGTTTATTGTTGCAATCAACATTTCACTTGAAAAAGGAATTCATTGCTGGTTGGCTCGATCATTGACAAATTTAATGGTCTAGGACCAAATTTGTAAAGCAAAGAAGAAAATCGATTTTGGAGGAAGATGCATTGAATTTTTGGAGAGCTATTTCAGTCTTGAAGATACTCAATTTTGGCAGCTTGGAGATTATCCTTCAGTCATCTTGGCAAGTAAGAATTATCATTGAAAGATCGAAATTAATAACTAGGAATTTCATGTCTTTCAAGTCTCATAGGCACAATCTCTGGAAATCAGATTTTTGAGTTTTTCATTAGCAATTTTTTGCGCAGCTATTTGGCACTTGAGGCATTCGATCCTCATCATCCAGGGTGAATTTATATTGCTCAAAAAAGACGTGATTTCCATAGCATCAATTGGTGTTGTCTTTGGGATATTCCAATTGATATTTTAGGTGCAGCATTTTGTCTATAGTAAGTTCAATTCCTGAGATAGAATATTTGTTTCATGACCAAAGTTGGTTGGGAAGAATTGTAGTTCTGCTAGCAACCTAGGCGCAGCCCTTTGTAATCAAGCAAATTATTTTCCATAAGGAGTTCAATCAGTTTGTGGTTATTCTCCATAGCTGGGAAAGGTAGTTCGATTTGTAAGAAGTTGGCTGGATTTTGTATTGCTGGCCAGCCAGGACGTGATTTTAAGAGCAGCCAGGGCGATGACCAGGTTCTTTGTCTATTTGCATTGATTAATTAGTATTTGATATTGCATTTAGAAACTTGTAAACACTTCCATAGCAACACTTTCATCATTAGCATCAGGTCTGCATAGAGTCATGTTGATGTGTTTTTCGTGACCGCACCAACACAGAATAAAGTTGCCAACGGCTACCCTATTCTCTCTTCATCAAAGTATCCAGCACGCTAAGATTGCGAGAGAGTTCGTGCGTTCAACTCCAAGGTTCCTTTAGTGCGAATAGTCTCAGTTGGCTCGATGTGATTTTGCTAGTATTTCAAGGGGACTTACACAATTGTTCGGCAGTTTACAGCATACAGCAGATTAAGGGCTTTCATGTAATTCGGATGATTTGGCAAGTGAGTGTAAATTTCCTAATGCTAACAAGAAATGAACTGAATTTAAATGAGTGTAGGGCCTAAGAAGTTTATGTTCTATCTAAGGACGGGACGTGGGATCAATCTTGACAGACTTCGACCAGACTCTACTCCGCCTCACGTTGGACAACTTACACAAAGTCGGTGCAATCTTCAAGGGAGTGATAAGAGGTTTTCAAATTATAACTCAACATGTAAGTACCATCAGAACGACGCATACAAACACGTGAATCACAATCGAAGTTAAGTTTGTAATGTTTTCCAGTTGACCACACAAGGAAAACTTGCCATCAACAAGCCGCTAGTGGTATGGATAAAAATGAAGTTGCCTTGATTAACACCACAAATCCATAGCTAATATCTACTTGCATGAAATAAAAATTACGCTGCTATACGCTACTTGAAGTAGAAGGGATGAAGAAACCTTGCTAGCTGCTTATAACAAAGATGAATTTACCATTCAATGAAAGATCTTTTATTATAATAGTTTTCACAACAATCTCTTACAAAGTTTTCGAGGGAAAACTTTCCTTTTCCTTCAAACTATGCTATGCTAAGCTATTACAACTAAAGCCTCTCTGCTCTACTCTCTAGTCTGATCTAGTGTCTAACTCTACTGAAGTACAAATGAGGGGGGATGCCCCTTTATATAGCTGGCCAAGTCCAACGGACGACTTAGATTACAATCAGCTAGATGGCTCAGATTGTGCCACCTCAGCCCTAAACGAGATTTACCCTAAAAACCACCACCAAGAGGAGTGGGGTAATAAATGAGCCATTAATTTTCCACCAGTTTCAAGAAGATTCTTGTTCATAGACGCGTTCACACTGTTTCAACTTCTTGGACCAATATGGCAGGCACGTTCTTGATCTGAAACTTCAAGGCTGAAACTTTTTAACCTATTTGACAACGCCTGAGCCTAACTTGGAAGATTCTTTTGTCTTGGATTCATGCTTGCCATTCGCCTGACTGCGTTTGGTGCATATTGGGTCTTTGAGGAGAAATTCCAACACTTAGCCATTTCCTCCAAGTACTTGCTTCATGATTCTATCATCTTGGACTATTTGCTTCATTACTTCGAGTCATCACCGTTTGGTCTCGACGTTCCTCCTGCAAAACAAGCAAGGAGAAGAGCATCAGAACAATTCATAATATAAACTCAACCTACTTACCTGATTTTCATAATTTAACTCCAAGGTCTGAGTGAGCTCCGGAACATTTCTCTTCTAGCAAACCCTGCTTTCTTTATAGCTTTTCAACATCTACATGCCATCTTGACGCCTTCATCTTGATATTTGAGTTTCACTTTAGCTTCACATTCTTCATGCCTTAGACAAATTTCATCTTCCTCAAGGGCGTATCATCTTTTGACAATATTAACTTCAATTGCATCCTTAAGAAATTCACTTCATCAGCTGGGTTGTTGACGACTTTCATTTTATTCAACTCTAGCTCAAGAAGACTATCTTCACGAAAATTTTAAGCAAATTCACCTAGGCAATCAACTTCAAATTCATCAGCCAAGGCATTTTATTTCAACATCTTTTTCCCCTCTTGCCTTAGAAATTTTTTCTAAATTTTCGTTAGGAAATTCATCAATCTTGTGCCAATCAAAAATTTTCACCTCGGAATCCTTGGCAAGCTATGGAAGACCTTGAAATCCATTCCTCATTGCAGACGTCTGATACCCAGAAGAAAATTTCCTCCGAAAAGCATCAAATTCATGTGTCCTTGAACGAAGGGGTTCATTTAATTTTTTTTTTGAATTTTTAAACCTTAGAAAAAAAACATTTTTCAACCAAATTTATTTCCATTCTTCATCTCTAGGCGTATTTTCTTGCTCTGACTCGAAATTGTTTACCACCTTCACGAAGCTGGCACCTTCTAACGTATCCACTGCCAATTCACCCATGCCACAGAAAATTTCATCACTCCTTCAAGCTCAAGCGTATTTTCCTAAAGATGAAATTTTTAAATATTAACATTTAGGAAAAATATTTTAAATCCTTTTATCAACTTGGGTGCATATAGGCATCAAGGAGGAATTTTATTTCAACGCCTAGCATATTTTTTTATTCATCTCACCTTCACCTTGGCGCAATTAGCACATTGAGGACATTTTCACTAACGCCTTAGCCATTTTCTTATTCATCCCACCTTCACTTAACACTCTTCATCTTAGACTTGGCGCATATAGCATGTTGAATAGGAAATTAACTTCTACGCCCTCCTAGAATATGTCTGGACTTTGCTTACACATGGGCGCATTTTGCATAGTGAGCCGGATTTTGACTTCAACGCCTTTGACTTGCTTTTTCATCCTTACCTTTAGCATGCACTTTGGGCACATTTCACCTATGTAGGAGAATTTAATTCTTATCATGCTGTGGAATATTTCTTATTGCATTCACAATGCCTGGGAATCTTTTACTTGTCCTCATCTTGCATGGTGCATTCAAGGGGTCAAGGAGGACTTAACAACGCCTTTTGTCTTTTCTTAGCCTTATCTTCACTTGCCTTCAACGCCTTTGACTTGCCTTGACCCTTCTTCTTGCATGGGCGCATTTCATGCATGGAGGAGGATGGGCACATTTCTTGTGTGGTGAAGGATTAACTTCTCAACGTCTTTGACCTCCTTGACTCCTCTTTAAGCTTGAGCGCATTTTGCATGTGCAAGAGGATTTAAAATTTGTCTTTTCCTAGTTGAAGTGAGGGCGCATTTAGCCTATGCAAGAGGGTGGGCGCATTTACCCTTTGCAGGAGGGTGGACGCATTTAGAGGGTCAAGGTGGATATTTGTCCATGCCTTAGAGTCTTTCTTGACTTCTATTACCTTGAGGGCGCATTTGAGGTATGGAGGTGGATAAATTCAACACTTAGAATTTTTTTATACCAACCTCCTTGAAGTGGGCGCATTTCATATGTGGTGAGGAATGAATCTCATGCCTTTGAAATTTTTTCATCTGCCAGCCAGCTGAGGATGAGGGCTCATTTAGGGGGTGGTGAAGGATGGATTTCAGACTTAGACAATTTCGTCTCCATCAAACTTCATTTCTCTTTGAAGGCGCATTTAGGGGGTGGAGAAGGATAAACTTCATCACTTAGCCATTTTTCCTTCCTTCTGCCAGCTTCTCCACGCCTTACTATATATAGTAAGTCCTTTGATTTTCGCATCTCTGAAGCTCAGACTAATTTGAAATTTTAAACACTGGATCTTCATGACCTTGTTAGCCCGTTCACACTGCCATCTCAAGCTGACCTGCTATTTATGGCATGTTTCTGAAGGTGGCTTACTATTTATAGCAACTACCTATTTCGAAGACCTCCACAACTTCGTTTGACTTGAAATTTGAATGACGTGCTCGTCATCGGATGACTTGCCCATTCACACTAGCGCCTGCTGTTGATTTACTATTTTTAGCCTATTTCTGGAACGCCTTATTATAAATAGTAAGTGCTCCGTTTTCCTTCAAATTTTACCGATGGATAGCTTGAAAGATGCTGATCGCAGTGGGATAACCGGTTTTCAAAAATTCTGACATTTTACCCCTCATTTTGGGTCCCGAAGCTGGAAACCCTAATTTGACTTGCATGTATATCAAATGACCTCCGTTTGACCTCGTTTTTGTTGCACTTCGCCCTGTTTGTGGTTCTGATGCGTTGGGCAGCTGCTGGAATGGACCTGCTAAAAGTAGTAAGTCCCTGAAAGTTGATCATCTCGCTTTGCATGTCACACCACTGCGTAGCTCTTGAAAAACCCATAAAGAATCACCCGACATGCAAAGAAAACCCTGACATGCAAACCCTAAAGATAGCCTCGGAAGACGGCTTCTGAAAAAGTCCTGATCCTGGTTTGCATGTTATATCGTTGCAAAGGTCTCAAAAAACCCACAAGGAATATGCAGACATGCAAAGAAAATTCCAACATGCAAACCCTAAAATCTGCTCCGAAAGCTAAACTTACTAAAAATAGACAATTGCCCGTTCTGGCTCAAAACTTGCAGATGAGCAGCTTGACATGTTCTGGATGCAGTGTGACTATTGAAACTTCAAAAGTGCTAAGAGAACGCCCTAAATTGAACACTTACTAAAAATAGTAAGTAGTCGGAATTCGATGAAACTTAGTTGGGAGCCTGATGGAAGTAAACTGACTGCAACGTGAAGCTCAGATTCCAACTTATTCACTCCATTTGACCTCAAATTGACCAGAAAAGTACAAACCCTAATTCTATAGACTTTGTCAGAATCTCACATTTAAGCTCAAAGGCGGGCACACCCCGGAAAGATAGTCAACAGAAAGAGAGACAACGAGAGAGAGAGAGAGAAAACCAAAGCCAAAAGACGAGGAACGGAGCAAAAATTAGGGGTCCCCATTTTGAATGGGGTGATGTGTGAAAAGGTCACAACAAGTCATTAAGTCTGAAGCTTATCATTGTAAATCGTCTCTTCATAAAGGGCGATTAGTATCGAAGTTGTTGACAAGTATTGTAATCAGTCTCAAGATTTCAAACAACAATATAAAGGAGTTTAGATTGCATGACACATGTTTGTAATAATATCAGTTTGTTGTAGCTGCTTATTTGATTGAATGTATTTGCATTTTCAGTCTCTTAGAGTTTAGAAGTTTGCATGCTAAGTGTTTGTGAAAATGCCTCTTAGCTGTAGATGTTCATTAACATAGTTGCATATCATTTCCAGCCACCCAATAGTCTTGAAAAATCAGTAAATTATTTGTAGTGCATATCTCTTTCATTTTCAGTCATTAGCATATTGGAATTAGAGTCTCTTGTACATATGTTATCTTCACATAAACCCAAAAACACAAAAAGAAACATTTACGAGCTGAAAGGAAGTTTACAAGACAATTGTTTGACGAAACTACAAAGCATTGAAAACTAAAAATTAAAGGCAGAATTTGCAAGGGTCTTTACAACATGGGAAACGAAGGTGTCTTCTACCATTATCTAAGTTACCGGGTTCGCCCCTGGGAAGCCTGGGTACGATAGGGGTTCGGTTCGGGTTCGAAATTCGGGTCCGGTTCAATCAAATTCGTTGTGGGTTCAAAAAATCGACTGTGGGTTCGACCAGGGTTCGAAACCTTAATTGTGGGTTCGGCCAAGGTTCATTTTTTTCGAACCCGGTAGAATTTGTGCCCAGGCAGACTTTTTCAACGTGTTTTTGCAATTTCTAATTAATTTTTTGACCTTTTGTTGACTTTTAAAGACTATTTTATTCCCTCTAACCCTTATATTTGCCTCTAACACATGAAATAGATATCTGTTGTCTTCGTGTGTAGCTGTGTTGAAATAAATTTCAATTGAATACCATTAATATTTCATTTTTATAGCTGCGTGAATTGTGGTTAGACCAAATTAAATCAATTTCTTGCATTTATTTAGTTCATAAGTATTGTCAAACATTTGTCAAAAATACAAAAAAATCAGTTAGGGATATTTTACTGGTATCTAAGCTAGTTTTCCTACTAGCCTGTTGGATCACTAACAGATTGATGTAGAAATACACTCCGTATGCATCCAAGTGATAGAATAAACAAGAGCTATCAGATAGAACTCAAAAGGCCAGAATTTCAATGTTTGGAAAATACAAAAGGATTTTCATTTGCAGATTTGGAAGTAGAAGAAATTATGGCAAACAAAGATAAAAGAAATTCACATGAGGACATTAATATAGAGCAGCAACTAAATGCACTTATACAAGGACAATAGCAGTTGACCAAGTTATTGACACAAATGTTGAAAATATGAATAGTGATGCAATTAACTTTGTAAACAACAACAATAATAATAATACCAGAACAATAATAGGATCAGTAACTAGACCCTTGATGCCTAAATTTTGGATAGAGCAGAAGACCTAGATGGTCAGAGGGACAGAAGAATGTAGGACCGAGCTATTTGGACTACCTAAATGAGTATAGATCTCTTTGTAGTAATCTCATGAAACAATGTCTCTTACCAATTTTTTCCAATTGAAGCTAAGAAACAGACCCAAGAAAGAGAGAGGAACCCACAGCTAGGACTTACAATGAAGGTTAAGCAAGTTGTGCATACCTACTTTTGACAGCTCAAACAAATGCAAAACACATTCTTAGATCCAAAATTTGGATACGTACTTCTCAAATCCTATGTTTGAAGAGGAAGCAATAAAATATGCCAAATGAATCTATATCATGACATTTGAGTATAAAGTGGTGGTGTATTTTTGCTATGTTATTTGACTATTAGTATGGTGGTGTATTCTAAACTTAATTACTGCTGCAAATATATATATATATATATATATATATTTCTGATTTTTATATGTTTTTGTATTACCGAACCCAAAACTAACCCAACCCCAAAAAATTTTTTTACTGAACTAGCGAACTGGGTTCTCGAACCCAAACCCGAACCCAAAACCGAACCAGTAACTTAGATCATTATGATTGTTTTGAGGCATGGTCCCACCTTTTCCGCATATGCAATCCATTCCCCGTCGTACCACCATTCTTCTTCGTCACTTTCACTTTGTTCACATTCCCTCCTTTCTTTTGCAACCTACTCTTCTTTTTCTCTCTAGGCTTCCTCGTTGAGCTCTTTGGAGGGAGTTTTTATTTTTAGAAAGTTATCCGGTTGGCTCTATTTATCATTATTCTTCATCAGGATCATTCATGTGAAGTTAGTTTCCGATTCTGATGCATTTTGACAATTTCCGCAAAATGAGTATATTAATGGCTATATTTTAATTAATTTACTAAGGTCGCTAAATATTAATTAAAATATTCAAAAAAACACCTTAGTGTTATAGCTCATCGGAATTGGAATGAGATGTTTTAAATCATGGATATATTAAGCAAGGACCTTGTGTGTCAAAATATGATTATTTTAATAAAATGGTAATTTTTGGAGCTAAAAAAGGAGTTTTAATTAAAAAGTGAATTTTAAAATAGAAGCTTCTTGTGAGTTTGGGGAAAAAAGTAGAAAAGGAGGTTATGCAAGCTCATTTGGTTATGTTGAGTTATTCTATTTCTCTTTTTGAAACCCTTGTGGGTCAAGAGATTGAACCTGGTTCATCTCAGCCTCTAGAGGATGTAAACCCTCTAGGGAAGATCAGTTTCGGTGGTGAAACGATTCCACCTTTGCTAGTTTGAGGGGAAAATCACTCAGGTTTTCCAGTTGGGCAATTATTGCAAATTTGTGAGTCTCCTACAGAGACGAATTTTAAGGGCATCGATATATCTTTCGTGCACAGTTTGGTAATGAGTTTCAGTCATCTGAGAATTGGTTCGATTCATATTGAGGAGGGCATTTGATGTGGAGTTTTTGCTGTGTTGGGTCATGACACTTTCCCATCAGGTCGTACTTTCAAAATGATGGTGTGAGGATGAACTATGCCCCTGTATAGACCTGGACGTGAGGATAAATGATATATCGATGCCTGTCTGAGACTGGCTTGTACATTGGGAAAGTCTAGCGTGGTTTTGCATGGGCCATGGGGATCAAACCTGCTCATTTTGCACTGTAACTCAGTTGCAGACCTTTGGGGCACTGTATAAATGAAGTTATCAGCATACAAACAAGGATGTGAGGGTTTGCATTGCTATCTGTCTGAGTTAGAAGGCATGTCTGTCACAAGAGGGTAGAAAAGGAAGTCGTAGGAGTTTTTTATTATTACAGTCATGGGTATTGATGTGTATTACCAGCTGCTATACATGGGAGTTTTTGAGTATTACAGTGAAGCTGGGCTTGGCATTGGATAGCTGATAAGTTCTGAATATCCTTCATTCCTGTAGCCATGGATTGTGGAGAGGGATCATTCTGCAGCAAGCAAACAAGTGGTATTTATACTCTGTTTAAATCTGTAATTTCTGAGTACATATTGCTGCCCTTTCTATGTCTCAGAAATATTTATGTCACAGTCTGATATAAATTGTAAATCAGTCTTTGCTACTGTTCAGTTTGAATATCAAATGCTTGTAAATCTGCCCCATAATAATGCTCCGTTGGAATCATTGTAATTGCTGTTGTACTCAGTATGAGGGTGAATTATAAATCATATAATGCTGTAGTAGATTTATGGGCAGCAACACCTATATATCTGCTCCTTTACATTACTCAGTTTGGTTCTGTACAAGGCTGAAGTTTATCTCTGCATATATCTTATTGCTTATCCTTCGAATGTGAAAGAAATGAAGTGTAGAGTTTGATTATCAGATTTGCAAATGTATTGCTTTGAGGTCCATTATATTACATGCAATACAGTGAGCTGAATTTGATAAAATGGTACATCTATCAAACTGAAAACAATCGCAAAAATTCTACACAAACTGGAAGGGTATTTTACATGCAAGGTTAGGACCAACAGAAAGATAGTTAAAACTTCTGATAAGAAGTTGATAGGTTGGAAACAACTAGCTACAACCCCAATAAAGGCACTAAAGTGTACAGAACGCCTTAAGGCAATACCATAATTGCCATAATGAGGCTAAATGCTCACAAACTCTGCCAACCAATTGATCTATATCTGATTTCAATGTAAATTCCAACATAAACTAGGGGCAACAATATGGAACCTCCAAACCTGGATAATTTGTTTGCAATTGCAGAGCAGAAAAGGGTAGAGCAAATATATAGACAACACTAGTATGGACCAACAAGTGTTTAACTTTAGACTATTACGTAGCAACAAAAAAAAACAAATGTTTTTAATCTTGTTGAATTTTCTTTGGCAATTAAATCTTAAACTTATCGACAACCTTTGTCACAAATAAACTCCTCCAAAATGATTCTTATTTGTTCAGATCTAAAATTAAACTTGCAAAATTCAACACCAATGTGATCCTTGAATGGAATCACCTCACTTGAACAAGATGGTTTTCATCCTCCTAATTCCCACAGACCAAGGGTTTTTTTCATTGGATGAGAAGATGAACACAAGTGCTCAAGCTCAAAAAGGAATTTGATTGCAATTAAACATGGATGATCTTTTTGATCAATTCACCCTTCTTTTATAAAAAATTTTAGGCCCCCTCATATTTGAATTTCTTTTTCCCTCCTAAAATTCCATCCAAAATTATTTAAAAACTCTTTTTAAATTAAAAATTACTTGAGGCATTATGATGTTCCATTTAGACAGCCACTTTCTTAAAATAATAAAATTTAAGTTGTCCTTTTAAAATAAAATTATTGGGTCCAACTTAAAATATTAATCATTTCTCTAACTTATCCCTTAGCCTATAGGAAATGAAGAAATAGGTCCTCGATTAATTTAATTAGAAAGGGGGTTATGACATATTTTGTTAAATACATCTAAGACTTGCATTTGGCCTCATCTATTGACATATACATATACAAAATTGGATATGATATATTACTCAATATTGCAATTCAAAATTTCTTTAAAGGATTTTATTTTAGAGCTCCAATTTGGAGCCACATTGATTTACCAATTGAGTTCATCCAAAATAACAAATAAACAAATAGTTGAATGTCAACATTTATCAACATGATTGAAGACTAAGGTTGGAATGGATTTGTCTTTTCCTTAGTGGCTTCCAATTGTATTTCTTTCTAAAACATTTAGAGAATTTATTTAAAGCTTGAGCCTCAAGAAAACATACCGTATTCATCAATAGGGGCATCATAATCATAACTTGTAGCAACAAAAGGACCTCCTGCTGTGCGACCAAAGTTGGTTCCTCCATGATACTTCAACATGAAAAGCTCAAGTGTTAATTCAATCTGAGTGTAGTAATCAGCTTTATTTTCTTAACTTTTCACATTAAAATGAATGACTCATATTTTTGACATAACATAGATTTTAATTGTTTTTTCTTGAAAACTATTTTTCTTCCATGAAAAGAAAATACCATATAATAATTCTGCAATGCACCCCCTGTCTCAAAGAATCGTGCAACACTAAATGCCAGGTCTTCTACGGGCCTATATGGTACTCTACCACCAAATGATTGAAACCTGGAAATTAAACCACTGAATTATCTCAAAACCAAACTTTCAAATCATAGGGTGTCTATGTTTGAAAATAAATGGAAATACTTGCATAATCAAAAGAAATTATATATAATATTTTTTAAATATTTTGAAACGGATGTTTTTAGTGGATAGCAGTCAGAAAGTACCAGCCAACATAGTTTTCTGTCCAAAGCGCAGGTTTGTAAATAGAATTGGGAACAAAGCCATCACAATAAAAACCATTGCACGTGTTTATCTGTGACCACAAATAGCCACAATGTTATCTAGATTCTTAAATAAAATGGTTTTTCTTTCACACAAAGTTTGACTTTCTATCTCTTTCCAGCATGAGTGTTTAAAGTTGCAAAACAAAATATCCTAACTAATTGGTGCATGTTCATGTGGTTTAAGATCAAAATGATGAAGTGCTATGTGCAGAGACCATACTAACCAATGGTGCTAGTGGAAACAAATTATGTTGTGAATCATGAATCTCTGTCACTTGGCTACTCTATTAATCTTCTAGTTAACTTACTCTTATTCTCAAACCCATGATGAGGTTCTTACTAATGGTGCAATAGGATGTTCAACTAAAAGTTACAAAGTACTGAAAAATTAAATAGATCCTAGTTCAGTTAATTCAGTGCAATTAAAAACCATTTGGAATGGAAGGAAACTCACAATTGGATCAGGTGCATTTCCTTGTCTGCACATTACCCAAGGAACGCCTGTATTGAGCCCAACAGCCATAGATGCTGCCCATTTGACATATGATTGGCCAGGTTCCCCATAATAGTCTTCAACAAGTTCATACTCATTCTCAACCTACAACGAATATAAAAATATTTATCATCAGTTACCTCCACTTTAGGAAAATGTCTATTTTTATAGAGTAAAATAACATGTACATACTACATGTAATTAATGCAATATTGAAAGGAGGCCTACTGAACTGGAAACTGAATCTTGCATTGAAAGAAACAAGAGGGATGTTCAGCCAATTTGATTTCATTAGCTTCTCCCACACCTACTGGAAAGGGAATAGGGCAGCAGACCTTTTGGCAAATGCTGGAGTCAGCCAGGACTCTCTAAGCCTCTTCTTTAGTATCTCTGCTTCATATTGGGAAGGCATGGATGAGATTTTGGAATCAGATTTGTGAAGGACTGGGAAGGGCTGGAAAATATACTGAAGAGTGAGAGAGAACATTCTTTCCCAACAAAGGAGAGAGATGTCTCAATTGTTTTATTTCACTGAAATTCCATCCATCTATTGTACTGATTCTGGTATGGATTGTTTAGTGCATTTTAACACTTGGTGCTTCTAGGCTCGTGGCAGCTAAATTTTGTCCTATGGTTGTCACCCTTGGTGAAATAATGCTGTCTTTGCCATTTTTATTAAAATTTGAAGCTATAGTTGTTATGTAGGTGGAAGGAAAATAAATAGTTCCTATGCATTTATGTGTGTGTTTATTTCACTTTCTAATGTATTTATCTACTTGGCTAATCTATTGCAAAGTAATGAATAACTCAGAGGTTGAAGCTAAGTAAATAATACACTAGGAAAAGGAACTGAATCTTGTTAGCATTTTAATTTGTCTTTTGCAAGACAACACAAAATGGAACAATGTATGAATTAAAATGTAATGTCCCCTTTTCCTAGGCAATGGTCAGACGCAGTGGTTAGTCTACCAACTGGTTCCCATAGGCTAACACGGTGTTCAAAGGACCCCTTCGAGGGTGATCTTTGGTTCTTCAATAGGCATTTTTGGTGTTTTTTTTAGTACTTTTCAGCTCATTGTCCCAGTTTATTTGTGGTGTGCCTTCCGGAGGCCATTCTGGGCACTTTGACCCACACTTACTATTTTTAGTAAGTCACTCTGATATGTTGCTCATACTTACTATTTATAGTAATTCACTAGTATGGTCAACTAGCAGAGTTTCTATATTTGGCATGGTGGCATAATTATATCCTAGAGTTATATTGGTTAATATTGGTCCTGTGCATTTAATATTAATAACATCAAATAATAAAATTAAATTAAATAATTTAACTCTGTGTTATTAAAATATTTTACTAAGGGACTTTATTATAAAGGGGATATAAGTGATTTTAAAGTATACTTTATAATATATGTTAAAGTGTCATTTTAAAAGGGGAGATATAAGTGACTTTTAAAGTATACTTTACATTATAAAGTTGTGCACCAAAATTAAAAAGTGAATTGAATGAAATGAAATTTAAATGTGAATTTGAGGTGAAGTTGAGAATTATAAAAGGGCATTTGAAGCTCATTTTATTGATTAATGATTATTATTCTTGTTTTGGAGAAATTTGGTGAGGAGCTTCAACAAGGGTTTACTAGTTGAAATCCATAGTTTTTTGAGGATGAAATCCCTCAGGAAGAACAGCTCGGTACAGGAGTGAGAGATCTCCCAAGCCAGCTTGCAGATAATTCCATTTCAGGGATTGTCCTTTTGCTTCAATCAATTGCAAGAGAGATTCAATATCCAAGGTTTGAAAGATTGGGCATAGGGTTTTTAAAGGGTTGAAACTGCATACAAACTGGATGCCTGATATTGTGTACACTAGGAGCTACACCAACCCTCTGTAGCACGTTGTGGTCCTCATCTAGAGGCCAACGTTTGAAGTTTGGAAGTGTTGTGTATTGGTCTCATTCACTACCCAACCGTGGATGAGAAAAGGACCCAATTAGTCATTGAAGCTTTTTCTCTAGTGTTGCAATTTCTGAAAAGTTTTTCAGACGCCTTTAAGCATGTTCTTTTGTTGGTGATCTTTGGTCGTGCGTGTTTTTCCTGATTTATGGTGTTTTCGGAAATTTTTCTGCAATCTTTGAATGCTTCCATGGCTGCCTCGGGTTTCAGAAAATTCTACTAGGGTTTTGACCCTCCGATTCAAGTTGAAATTTTTTTTTGATTGCAAATTATTTGTAGGTTTTTCGAGAGCTCAATTGGGTTGTTCTCCTTTTTTTGGGCGCATCATTTTTTGTGCCAGTCGTACTTCATACTTTTCGAAGTCTATACCTGAATATGCCTCTATTTCTACATTGAAATTCATGCCTCGGGTTTTGTGCATTCAGCATCTTCTTAAGTTCCTCATTTTTTGTGCCTCGAAAAGTGTGAAGATGGCCAGTTTGAACAACATTATGTTGGAAGGCAGCCAGCAATTCAATGGCAAAAATTATAACACCTGGAAGCAACGAATGTAAGAATCCAGGTGATTCTCAACCCAAACCCTTGACTAAATATAGCGATTTTGTTGTGTTTTGTATTTTTTTGTGTTTTTGAGGGTTTTTGCAATAAAATAGTAAATTGCGATTTTGCACTAGGAAGCTTTAAAATTCATAAAAAATAAATAAATAATAAATACACATCAATATTGGTCTCCAGATGAAGGCGCATTCATATATTCATTTCCAGAACTCAGATGACAAATGAAATCAATTACAGATAGAGGAAAACAATATTTTATTTTTGAAAAGAACCTGTAGACTTGCAGGCGCCAGAAGACAAGAAGAAATGTACGGCTGAAACAAAGAGTGAATCCTCAGGCTCTGAAAACGATGCTAGAGCTCTGTAAACCCTAGGCGCACCAGATCCAAGTGATAGAGACTGATAACTGGAGGCGTGGTTTCCTGAGGAAGATGGTACGGCCTTGCTGGTACAGAAATGTACGGCCCAGCAGCAACAATAAATAAAGTATGGCCTCAATAAATAAAATGCCAGATCCCTGTAGTGTGATCTCTGTCAAGTCACCTCAAACCACTGATGATAAATCTCTGTAAAACTCTGTCTGAATCGATCAAATATGTTCAACTGCAACTTCTGAATGAAGCTACCAAGTAGACAATCTTCAACTGGTATTGCACAGTCTCAGTATGCCAGATTTTGAAGAGGTATCGTTCTCCAAAATCGAATCGTCTGCTGAAACCCTAGGTTTTGCAAACTCCAATGCTCAGAGCAAAATAGAAGACAAATTTGAATAACATATCATAATGGTTCGATTTGTCTTTCCTGTGAATATATAGTCTCTTGCAAAAATTCGACCCAAACTCACTTTTAATAATCATTTAAATTAAATGATCAAATTCGCCCCTTTTGACTTAGGAGAAAAATAATACTTAAATGACGTCTCATTAATGAATAATAATTATTCATTATATCAAATATATCACTTTATTATAAAGTATTAAAAATACTTTATAATATACCATTTAATTATTAATAATTAAATATATTAATAAAGTGACTTTAATATAAAGTCAAAATATTAAATATTTAATAATCATTAAATACTCCAATATTTCTCCGTCCGACTATCAAACTGATGAACTGGGTCGACTCTGAGCTAAACAGCTGAACCAAGTGCCCTGCCCAAAATAGCAGCTTCCACCTGCTCGACTTTCTAAAAATAGAAAGTATCTGAAAAACCATTCTGAAAGAGTCTACGAAGGCCCAACCTGAAACAACTGCAACACTGAAGCTACAGAACACTGAGTAACTGCCTCAGAAACTCAACACTTAGATTTTATTCATGGCTTCAAGGAAAGTTGGGCGCATTTTGGGGTAGGAGGTGGATGTTTTCATGCCTTAGAAACTTTTCTATCAACCTCCTGACATGAGGGCGCATTTAGGGGGTGGAGGTGGACTTAAGTCCAACACTTAGAATTTTTCTCAGCTCCTGCCAATCATGGGCGCATTTTGAGGTATGAGAAGGATATTTTCCAGACTTAGAAAAATTTTCATCAACCTCCAGCCAACTGAGGATGAGGGCGCATTTTGGGGTGGCAGTGGACTTAACTCTTTGCCTTAGAATTTTTTCAACACCTTCTTAGCAAGCTGGGCGCATTTTGAGGTGTCTGCAGGACTTAACTCCAGACTTGGAAATTTTCTCAGCCACTACCAGCTTATTCTTCCTTGGGCGCATTTCAGGGGTGGTGAAGGATATTTTCAACACTTAGGCATTTTTCTCATCTTCACCAGCCAACTCATGCCTTACTATATTTAGTAAGCTCTTTGATTTTCCCTCTTCTGGAGCTCAGATTGATTTGAAATTTTAACCACAGGATCTTCATGACCTAATTGATCTGTTCACACTGCCATCTCGAGCTGACCTGCTATTTATAGTATGTTTCTGAAGGTGGTTTACTATTTATAGCAACTGCTTGATTTCATGGCCTCCACAACTCCGTTTGACTTGAAATTTGAATGTCGTGACCCTCATCGGTAGACTTGCCCGTTCACATTGGCGCCGCTGCTGACTTACTATTTATAGCCTGTTTCGAACGCCTTACTATAAATAGTAAGTGCTCCGATTGCCTTCAAATTTTACCGGTGGATAGCTTGAAAGATACTGATCGCAGTGGGATACACTGGTTTTTGAAAATTTGGCATTTTACCCCTCATTTTGGGTCCCGAAGTTGGAAACCCTAACTTGATTGCATGTCGCTCAAATGGTCTCCATTTGACCCCCGTTTTTGTTGCACTTCACCCTATTTGTGATTCTGATGTGCTAGGCAGCTGCTGGAATGGACCTGCTAAAAATAGTAAGTCTCTGAAAATTGATCATCTTGCCTTGCATGTCACATCACTACGTAGCTCTTGAAAAAACCATAAGGAATCACTCGACATGCACTGAAAACTTCAACATGCAAACCCTAAAAATAGCCTCTGAAAGCTGAATACTGAAAGTCATCGTCTCATTTTGCATGTTATATCACTGCGTAGGTCTCAAAAAACCTAGAAAGAGTCTCCAAACATGCGCTGAAAAGCTCTACATATAAACCCTAAAATTTGCTCCCGAAGTTGTACTTGCTAAAAATAGAAAGTTGTCCGTTCTGGCTCAAAACTTGCAGACGAGCAGCTCGACATGTCCTACATGCAGTATAACGATCGGAACTTCAATAATGTTGAGGGAACGCCCTGAATTGAATACTTGCTAAAAATAGTAAGTTGTCAGAATTCACTGAAATTTAGCTGAGGACCTGCTGGAAGCATACTGACTGCAATGTGAAGCTCAGATTCCAACTTATTTGCTCTATTTGACTTCAAATTGACCAGAAAAGTACAAACCCTAATTCTACAGACTTGGCCAAAATCTCACATTTAAGCTCACAGATGGGCACATCCCTGGAAAGCAGACAGCAAAAAAGAGACAGAGAAGAGAGAGACAAAAACCAAAGCCAAAAGACCAAAATGGAGCAAAAATTAGGGGGGTCCTCATTTGCAATGGGGCAATGTGTGAAAAAGGTCACAACACAAAGTAGCAAGGAGGCTCCCTTGTCTCTCAGTAGAGCTCTTTCAAATGAAATCAATAAATTGCCTTCTACATTTAGCACTCATTCCAAGGTTGGTTGTTTGGAGAAAGCTGGTAAGAAGTTGGTTATGGTCAGTCCTTAATTAAGTTTGGCTTCAAAGCAAGGGAATTCAGCCAAGAAGAAAGAATGTATCAACAAGCCAATAGGTGGCAATGTTGAGAGGGTCCAAAGCACCTTAAAGCACTTTAACTTCATGCCACCTTGAGCTGGCCAGTCTTCAATGTCAGCAGATTCGCCTTGTGTTGGTTGGTTGTTCTACCTTGTGAGCTGTTAGTTTTCTCTTTCATTATAACCTGGAGGTGTTTGTCTTTTGTTGCCATTTAGCATGTTCTTTTGGGGCTTCTTTGTCGAGCTTGCTCTATCCTTTATAAAAGGGTGGCTACCCTTTCAAAAACTCTGTATTTACACTTAGTCAAAAAAATGATGTTCTTTGAGGTATTGTTTATATAAGTTGTAAAGTCATTGAAGACTTTTAAAAGAATGCATCCCCAAACAAGTCTCCTAAAGGAAGTTGGCATTCTAAATCATGCTTCTTTTTGGAAAGCATCCTTTTTCTTCATTGAGTGATTGCATAAAAGATTAAAAAAATGTAAAAATCAGGCCTTTATACAATCCAATATATAGATGTTTATGATGTGCTCCAATCATTCGAGCTTATTGGCCACTCACTGGAGTTCCCTTTAACCATATACCTCATCCCATGGCTGTGAATTCACTTAAGCTGTTAACAGTTCTCTTTTGGCTCTAACTTTCTCTGTGCATCTTCAAATATAATTACATTATATATTGTAATCTTTTAAAATAGATTTTGCAAAAAAATTTAAAAATAGAATAAATTTTAGCTATTTTGACTCTGGTCTCTAATAACACCTGATTTTATGACCTTAAAGGCTTTCTTTATCATTTTAATCATTTATTTTTCATTCTATGCCCTTATTCAGAAAACTTATGCTTTTGAGGAATCTTAATTTTAAGAGAGAGAAGAGAGGAGGATGAAAGAAGGAACCTGACACAAGATGATAGGTCCGCCTTGGGATGCAAAAAGTTGCTCTTCCTTCATCATATCCACGATCTTTGTGGTGAATCTTTGCATCTCTTTCTGGGCAACAAAAGAAATTCAACAATTATATGGTGAATTTGAGTTTGAAGCATTGCACATAGTACCTTACCAATATAACTATTAAAGGAAGAACATTATAGACAGCTGTGGATTGAAATGCAACCATGGCCTGATACATCTCATTAATTTTGCAGAGAATTCCAATCGATATGCAAGCTTCATGCATCATGTTTTGTATAAAACTGACAATGGTAGGCAGTGTAGTGATATAGACTTGGTTTATCTTGTACTCACAGCAAGAGTTGTCTAACTCTTTATGAATCGAATGCAATAACCTTCAACAGAAATGCTTAAAAATCTTCTTGGAGAACACTGCACATAGCTAAAGTTTTACATATTGTGGAAATAGAAAGACCAACAAACCTTGAAAGGGTTATTATCTGTTCGAAACTCAATTCCTGGAATGAAGTGCAACCAGATAGGGAATCCCCTGCATCATGTCAGAGCGTAATCTTCAGTCTACAAAATCAATAATGTTTCGTTCTGTCTTCATAAAATCTCAAAGAGCAAACTCACAAATTTGAGAAAAAGAAAAAGCATTTTACTAAGTGAAATGAAGATATAAATGTTCCACTCAGAGCTTTCAAATTTAGTGGATAGCACGGAGGGAATAACAACTCAATGTCTACAATATCAAGTTCCAATGAGCAGACACATTACAAGTTAGAAGCTGAGGCTTCCAGAGTGCAATAAGATAATCACCATAATTATATTGCACAAACAAGCATTTGAAATTAAAAACAGGCAACGCATTCGCAATTGCTAAAAATTAAAAAAGTTTTTATTCTGTTCTAATGTATTTTTTATTTGCTTTAAATAAAACGGAGAGGAGGATAAACCCATAATTCCACTCTGCACATGCATAAGGGCCAATGCGCAGATGCACAAAAAGGCCAGCCTGCTGCACCGTTTTGACAAATCTCACCAAATCAAACCTTTCTTCAAAATAATACTGCAGGAAATCAATTCAAACAGAGGATCGTCAACATGGCAGATCGCAGCACAACTCAATTCATTATTGTAAGTGCAAATCCCACCAAAAGACTATTTTTACTTAAGTGTGGATTCGCAACAAAATAACACCATTATTCTTATATGTAAATCCTCACGGAAAGATGAATTTTTTTTCCAAAGTCTACATATCTTGAGTAGTAAAAAGATAAATAACTAAATGGTAGGGTAACCCAACAACAAATGAAAGGCCTTAATTTCATTACTAGCTAGTTTACAGAATTGAACGTGGTATCAGTGACAAAATAGAGCCCTAGGCGCAGAAGTACGGCTTGATAGTGGGGTGTTGAAAACAATTTACACTCCATTCTAAAATAGGGCCAATAACTCAATGGTATGGCAACCCAATAGCAAATAGGAGATCCTAAATTTGTGAATCTGCATCCTCTCAAAAATCTTGTTAGGAGGGCAATGTTTCTCTAACCATCTTGCATGCATGTGTAAATGTATACCAAAAGACCAAATGAAAATTTTTCATAAGATTGAATATGATTTTGAGTCTCATTGAGCTGCTTGGATCATTTGAGCAATGGTGATGAAGGTTCACAAACAATCTTGCATCACAAAAATATATATTTTCTTTTCAATTCAAAAATCAGAGGCAAACAACGTGTTTAACATGATTTTAAAATTATTGTATAATTTCAAGGCTTGAAGCATTTAAGGGGTCCATTGGCATGTTAGAGGGAGCTTGAAAATAAGAATTAATATTCATTTTATCAATTTGGCTGCCTATAGAAGTTTTCATAAAACAAGTGACCTTTGACATTCCATTCTTGTTTTTTTGGGTGCTTAAAATAGAGAGAAAAAATAGTGATTTTTGAGAAAAATAATATATGATTTTTCAATTACCAAAGTAACACGACTTGGTTTTGTATTTTATATATTTTCCAAATGCATCTACAGTAACAAGACATTTGATATGGTGAAAAAAACATTAACACATTTTGGAAGCAAAACTACCTTTATTTCCTTTTTTGTGAAGGAATTTTAGAAGTCAAGTTGAAGGAAATGAAAGGAAAGATTTGGGTGCCACTTTTTGGTGCTTGCAGGGGTGTAAGAATATATAAAAATACAGATTTTAATGGTGTGAAAAGACGGCAATGAAAGAACTTGCAGGTTGCTCTTGAGAGTTGCATAAGAAAAAGTCGAAAAAATCAGCTTGTGAAAAAAGAGGAATAAAAAAAAAGAAAAGGGATTTTGCAGATGTGTTGTAGGTGTTCAAGGCAGTCATAAGAGCTTGTAAAAGTTTCTGAATTTTATTCAATGTTGAATCTTCCATATATGTAATTAATCTTAAGGAATTTTCATGTATGAATGTGTATGAACATTGAAATAAATATATGTTTCAGATTCTTTTTCCATTTATATGTTAATGTGGATTGGATGACATATTAAGGCCCCAAGATTGGGTAGTTTGATAAAACCCCCCAATGTCGATGCATCAAATGAGAATAAATTATTATCTATCTAAGGAGTCCCATTGAGTTTATTTGATCATTTAGGCATGAATTCTTCTTCTATTTACTGATTCAGAAAACCAAAAATTTTGTATCTACCTGGCCTTGTAAAGGTTCATGATTGTCCCAAAATACATAGGTTTCAATGACATCCAAACCGCCATTCTTGGACTTTTGAATAAGGTCCGGCCACATCTGAAAAACAGAGAGGGAAGAGAGTATTTCATAAAAAGCAGTACACTAAGGAAGATTTTTAGAATCCTTCTAACAGGTGTTTTGAATATGGTTTACTGAATGACAGCATGATTACCTCAGGAGTACTTCGTGGGTAGTGTATGCTGCCTGAGATGAGAAGTCTTCGTTGTCCATTGATAACTATACTTCTATGATCATAACTCACATTGCCACCTTCACATTGTTTGGAAAAAAAATTGCAGAGAAGTGCAAAGAGCACAACACCCAAGAGTTGCTTCATGGAGGCCATAGACGTGAATGATGACTTCCCTGCATTCCTCTGTTTTTGAATTGATCGTTTTGAATATACAAGAGCATTGTTGTTTGCGAAAAAACGAACAGCATATGAACAAGGAGGGCTTAATTGTTGATAATTTCTAGGCTTGCGGATCTAATATGTTATTTCTGATATTTTATAATAGAATCAAAGCATGAACAGAGTTCTCGTGTTCAAAGTTGCTTCATCTTTTGTATCGGTAGTGTTTTGTTAATGGTATCAAAATTTATTTAATTTTCTTTGCGTTTCCATAGTCTATCCCAAAACACGTTTATTCGTTTGTATGCGTGGAGATAGACTCGTTTTGTTTGTATCCGTGGAGATGGACTCATTTTTTTGTATTCCTGGAGTTAGATTTGTGTTACGCGGGTTCACTTTTGAAAGTGGTGATTTTTATGTATATATCTAAATTTGTAATTTGTAGATTTTATTTAATATTTTTTAATTTGAAATTTGTTTATTTTTAAAAAATTAATATTTATATGTTGAAAGGAGTTGCTGGTGTTTATAAATATTTTTAGAAAAATATTTTTTTCAACATAATATTTTTTAAAAATTAATATTTATATGTTGAAAGGAGTCGCTGGTGTTTATAAATATTTTTAGAAAATTATTTTTTTCATCTATTATATTAATAAATTGATTTTTTTTAGGAGAAATCAATAATATTAGGTAAGTGTATAGTTTCCATCTATAATTTTAATAAATTGATTTTTTGAGCAAAGATGAATAATATTAGGTAAGTGTATAGTATATTCTTAGAATATTAATGTAATGATGTAAATTTTCTTTTGACATTATAAAAATTATTATATAAATGTGTTTTTTAATTAAGCTAAGTCTTTGATTTTAGATGATTTATTTCAATGAGAGTTAGTATTTAAATACACCATCCAAGTAAATTATTTGGTAAAATTACATTGTAGTCAATTCATAGCAAAGATTTGAATTTGAAATCTTGAATATTGAAAATGTGGGGTTCATATTAAAGGGGCATGGAGGTGATCTAGATCACTTCTACACTTGCAAAATTGAACCAAATCAATAAATTATGGGTCAAAGACATGAGATGAATTTGTCGAAATAAATGATGTTCCATTAAAAGTGGATAAATCATTTACTAAATTCAATGCAAAAAGTATTGTCTTACATACTAATTTATACGTTTAAATATTTAATCTAATCACCATAAACTATAAATATAAAATAATTAATATTTCACAATTATAATTAAAATACTTAAAATTTTATTTTATTAATATATATTTTTAATACTTTATTTAAAATCTTTGTTCTCGTATTCATCCTTTTCTAATTCTATAAAGATTATTTCATTTTATGTTTTTAATTTGGATTGCATAATATTTTTCTCCCTTAGATGCAAATAAAATTAATCTTTTGAAAAGAATTTTTAATTTACAATAATTAAAATAATTTAGATATTTTTATTTTATATTTAAATATACAAATGATCGTGTAAATAATTTAAGATTTATTATGTGTGTCTCAATGGTTAATATTTTATAACTTTTTTAATATCTAAAGCATTGTAAATGTATGTAATAGTTTTATGGAACAAGAACATTAATATTATAATGTTTACTTTATAGTTAGAAACATAAAATAAGATTATACTTTGTTGGTTTAAAATAAAAAATAAAACTTACACAAAATGAAATGAGAATTAAATAAGTAACAAGAAATATTAACAAAAGAATGACACAAGATAGATATATCTTGAAAAAAACTTCAAGGATTAAAAAAATAGCCTCAAATATAGATCTTACAAAATTAACTTTAAAATAACTTTAGAATATAATGAGAAGATCCCACAAATAATGCATCATTAGTGTCAACACTTTTTCAACATCCTAATAGCTAATCTCACACTATAAACCTATAATACTTGCATAGGATCTAATGAAATACCACACCTCTATCCCAAATATTGTATTTATAAGAGATGAGTTATCTACAAAACTATTTATGATTTCAACAAAAATATAGGCCTCCAAAGGGAGTGTCCAAATCATGGTCAAGAAGACCTTTCAAACCAAGCACCATTTTTCATATATGCAAGAGTAACTCTTATTGTTTGACTAGTCAACTAGTCAAATTGGGCAATCCATTGGGAAAGTGTAACTCTTCTTCTTTAAAGATGTTCTTATAAACAAACCTAAAATAGAAGTGCAAGATGGTATTCATAGTCCACAATGCAATCCACATATCAATGTTATTTTACACCTAGCATGATAAAAATGTCAATTGTTATGGTGTGTCATTTAAGGAATCTTGAGATTCATCCCAAGTATGGTACCTCATTCCATAAGAGGCATGTTATTGCTTGTACAAAAATCCCTAATTTCTCTATTAAAATCAAGTATCTCCTTCTAAACATCTTGATGAACTGAAGGTGGTTTGTGTTGGCTCCTTTTATATATTATCATGTTTGTTCTTGTGATTAGAGGATTAGTATGGGCCGATTACGCTTGATCCATGAAGAATCGAAGCATAATGAAGCCACTAATACCCAATCTAAACAAGATCAATTGAATTGAATTTAAACTAGACATCCATTAAAACAAAGCATTCTAAATTACGAAAGCTTTAAAATATCTACTCTAACCCATCTGAAACTTATCTCGTTGTGAGATTGGTGTCATGTTGATGTGAAACGACGACCCTTTCCCAATCCCGTGGATAAATGAGCTTTGTCCCAATCAGTTCTATTGAAGAAAATTGATGGAACGATTGTGAGATGTGAATAAAAACATAATTTTAATCTAAATGAGCATGATGCAAACTAGTTTAATATGATTTTAAGGTAAAAATGATCTAGATATGCAAAATCTAAGCTAATCTAAATGGATTCTAATCTAAAAAGATGAAACCCTAATTAATAAACAAGATAGATGTATGCATCTAAGTCACCATCGAAGCTAAAGCTATTACATGCAATTAAAATGAGTTAAAAGATGCTAAATATGAGTGAGTGTGAGTGATTTCAACAGCATGAGTTTGATTTTGAAAGATGGATCCATTTGTCTCCAAATAGTGTTCTATTAATAGGAAAGCAAAATGAGAAATGGAGGGTTGAGATCAAAAAAGCTAATCAACGGTTAAGGATGGAAGAAATTGGAGGCATGGATCATGGATTCTCATGAACGGGTGAGAATTAAGATGAGATTTAATCAAGGGTTCACATTCCCTCAAACAAACACACTTTTGACCTACATAAGAGGTCAAAAGTTAACTTGCACAAGAAGTTTAGAGTTAACTTGCATATGAAGCTAAGTTTATTGAGAAAAAAAGAATATTCCCTTTTTCAAATGAGTGAGTAGAAAAGAATATTCTTTGGAATATTCATGGGTGGAGGAAAAGGACAATTTAGTTAATTAAAACCAAATTAAATTGTGCAAAGGAGTATTCCATGGGAATATCCCCTTTTTGGAGGAATGTGCAAAGGAGGAATATTCCCTTGCAAGTGAAGGAGATTAGATTTAATTGATAATTAAGCAATAGTAATTAATGCAATTAGGGGAATTAGATTAATTAGATGATATTTATTAAAGAAAATGATTTAATGAATGGGGGAAAGGTGAAATGAAATTTAATTAAATAACTTAAGGTTACTTAATTAAATAAGAGGAATTAGAGATTTAAATTAAATAGATTGATTTATTTAATTTAACAGGATGAAGTGTTAGCATAAAAGGGGGTGAATTAACTTGATTAAATCGATTAGGGTAATAGATACAAATGATGCAATTAATTAAATAGGTAGGCTAATTTAATTATTTAAGCAAAAAGAGGATGGGTTTGAAGAGCAAATGATGTTAGTATACTTGATTCGAGTGTATGATATCATTCGGGACATTTTTTAGTGTCTACAGTTCTAAGTTTTGTCAAGTTAGATGGATCGTGTTCTCTATTCAAGTGTTACACATATTGTATTCTCAACTTTTGTATTCATGTAGGTTTATTTATTAGGTGCTTCTTATTTTTTTATGATTTTATATTTTTCCTTCTCTATTTATCTAGCTTGTATTATTTGTTTGGAGTCTACCTCATGTTTTCTCCCTTGATGTCTATGTTATGTTTTAAATCATAGTTTTAAGTCTTATTCTCTACATTTACAACTTAGGCATGGTATAATTTGAATCTATGTGGAAGTCATGTAGGTCTTTATATTCATATATAAACTCTAGCCTAACTACTTATATAATTTGCATTATTATATTTATATACTTCAGCATTCAAATATGGACCTAAGAATAATCTTGAACTCTAATTATCTTGTCTTCTCACATTTGTGATAAGCCTTGTGTCATGTATGGGATCTAACTTGAAGGTGTTTGTGTATTCAAGTTGATTGAGAGGTCCATGTCTAGTGTTATTGATGTATTTAATGTCTAGAGTGCTTATGATTTCTCATGGGGCCTTGAATGTCTACAATGTGCCTTTTATTATTAAATCATGCTAGAGTATCTATGTGTCATAGACCTAAAGTCATTATAAATGCTAATTTTCTCACATTTGTATGTCAATTTAAATGGTACATTCCATACTCAAAAGGTTGAGTAAACTCAATTTAATTTCATCCCACATCTACAAGTCAAATGAGTTACAAGTCTACTTATCCTAAGTGATCCCTAGACTTGAGTTTTAATATATTGATTATATCAAGGAGCTTACATCTATTCTCAAGAAAACTAGAGACATGAATAAATTTAATTTAATTTTATGTTTTGCATTGAGTCTAATTACATTTCATGTCCATGATTTCTCTATAGGGATGGATTATTTATATATATTGACTTAGAGGACCTCTACAATTTATATTTTGTCACATCTCAAGTCTCAAGTATCATCACAAATCCTAAATCTTTATATAACCTAATCTATTCATCTTCTCACATTGATTAACTTTTGAAATTATTTTAAATTTAAACCTAAGCATGTAACTAACTTTGAGTAATTTAGTTTCTTATGTTTCAGGATTTATAAGACTTGTAATTTATGAGACAATAAAAATATCTCATAATGTATTTAAAAAATTCAAGTTTAGGCTAGAAGACATTTATAATATGGACAAAAACTATAAGACTAATTAACTTTGAAGCTATTAAAATTATATTGTAAGATGTATTTTTTGTTTGTTTCTATTTTATGATTGTATGAATAGATAATTGTATGGACTCTATTTACTATGTATGTTCTTATCTTTATTATGATGAATGAAATGCTTAGGAATAGTTGCTTAGTGTGGAGCTATGAAGAAGGAATGGTTTTTGTAGATCTTGGCCTTGGATTGGGAACAACTCCTAAAGAAACAGAACTAGCTTTGGAGGTAGCACAAACTAAGCTAGGTGGTTCCAAAACATACAAAGGATAGTATCACTTGATCTTGGACTCATGGTGATTAAAACTAGATCCTAAAATAAATTTCCCATATTTTGAATCACATGTGTAGCTACCAAATAAGACTTCCATATATTGAGCCAATAACACCCTATTTCACAAGTTGTCCTTCACTACAATTTAGGGGATTCATCTCTTCAAGTTTGAAAATAATTGGAGTACTCCAAGTTGTCTAGATTCATGATTGATAAAGAGTCTTCACCCATGAACTTGAAGCTCATCTATAGTAGACAAATAAATGGATTGACCATTGGATCTAGTAGATGAATAAAGAAAGATATTTAAAAGGAAAGGAAGAAATTAGAATAGATAGAAAAATAGTAATATAGCTCTCAACTTAGAAGTAAGATACTTTGTAGCTTCCAATTGTGATAATGAGAAATTCAATGTAATTCCCTCTTCTATTAATAAAGAAATATAGTGGAGTTGACAATTATTCTTATATAATGGGTCAATCTAGAAGGAAAGTTAGGCCCACTCACCTGAAGGAAATGTTATGTTCTAGCTATGCAAATGAGAATTAATGGAAAGAGGTTGTTCATGTAAACAGATCAATCTATTCCACCAAATATATGAAGTGGAGAAGCTCATCCCATGACTAAGGCCTTGTCCTTTCCATTCAAGAAGAGGAGAAATTTTTTACCACATTCTTCATATGCTTAGAAATTGTCTAGAAGCTTGAGATTTAAAGTATTTTTCCATAAGGATTTTATCTTTCCACCCAACCTCTTTCCAAGAGTTATAGGCTTTAGCTATAGCTATTATGTGTCTAATGAGAGACTTACATGGGGCTTCTCCATGAAAAGATAAAGTAATCCATTTCGCTATGAGGAAAATCCCTTGAGTAAGGGGATCAATCACTCCTAAACCCTCATTATTTTTTGGTTGAATACAATAGGACCATGAAGCGACTAGATGACCATTTTTATTATTCTATTTTCCCTAAAAAAAACCCTCTAACTAATTGAGTTAGTTAATTATAGCTTCTTTTTTAAGGAAGCCAACATTATGAAATGTAAAAATGACTAGCTATGAGGATTTTGTTTGCATTGTATGTGTCCAACCACAAAGAGAAATTTATTTGACCATAGTTTGAGCTTTCTTTTTAATTTGTAAATGAACCGTTTCCACATTTCAAATAATGAAACTCCTATCTCAAAGGGGATTCCAAGGTATCCTAAAATAACACCATGGTTATTGAATTTCCATTGTGAGGGTATCCAAGGAGGAGGCTAATCAAATGAATTCATCCAGTATTCAATTTTGTTAAGAGATAATTGGGAGCCAATAGTTGAACAAAACAGGTCCAAGACTTCAAGGGTGTTGTTAATCTCTTCTTGAGAATTTTGAATGAATAATAAGCTATCCACCATGTCCCAGACTAGGACCAAGTTATCAAGTATGAATATTCCCCCTATAAAACTAGTTTTCTTGGGTCTTAGAATTTCTTGCACTATATGTTTAATTATGTTAGCAATAGCTTTGATTATAATATTATAGGATGTATTAAGAAGATTAATCAATCTCCTCTCTCAAATGATGTTCTCATTTTTTACTTCAAGTATTAATTTAATCAACCCTTGATTTATAGAGGAACCCAAGGATCCTTGTGATAAGGCTTCTATGTAGACCTCATAGAAGTCATTTATAATGAATGGCCACTTTGTTTTGTAAAATTATGCAAGTAAGCCATCAATACCAAGACTTTTTGAGTTATCCATATCCTTCAAGGTAGCATCAAACTCTTCAAGGGTGAACAAGCAGTCTAGGTAGGTTTGTTGTTCAAGAAAAATATTATTAGGAAGGAAATTTACCAACCATATCCTCAATAACATTTTGAATTTGATCACCTTTGGTGGGATCCATAAACAACTATTGATAGTGCTGAAAAAAGAGATTTGATATCATCCAGATTGTCATGTTTGTGCCCC
The DNA here is from genome assembly GCA_007258455.2 of Sequoia sempervirens. Taxonomy (NCBI): domain Eukaryota; kingdom Viridiplantae; phylum Streptophyta; class Pinopsida; order Cupressales; family Cupressaceae; genus Sequoia; species Sequoia sempervirens. The sequence goes on along the minus strand of VDFB02095128.1, from coordinate 5,468 downwards.
TCTCGATCATATATAGCCACTATTATTTCTTGAGAATGTTTGTGTTTGAGATATGTGAAAAATAACTATTTTTCTTTGTCTCCTTCTTTCATTCCATGAAACCTAGCCCTTAGTTGAGCTCCTTGACCTCTATAAAATTCAAATCTTCTAAGTTTCATTTCAGCAGCAACCACGGAAGAGAGATGTTAGTTGGTGTTGAATTTAAAAGAATTTTGTTTTTTTCCAATTGATATTTTAATGTTTTTTCCATTCTAGATATTTTTATAGCCATTATTTTCCCAAATATTTTAGGAAGGTGGTACAATGTATAATAGCTTCATTCCACCATTATAACCAACCAATTTTATGTTAAGGTCTAGGGACTTCATTCCAAATGGAGATAAGTGAAGCAAGGCAGTCAGGATGGTTAAGGTGGGAGATGTTGAGCTTGAAGGGTAGTCTAGTTGGATGGGAAGGACAAGAAGAAAGTTGGCAGGTCAAACAAATTGGGAAGTGGTATAAAAGGGAAGCAGTAGTATTGTTGATGTGATTTTTGTGACCGCACCAACACAGAACAAAGTTGCCAATGGCTACTCCATTCTCTCTTGATCAAAGTATTTTGCACGCTAAGATTGCGAGAGAGACCATACATTCAACTCCAAGGTTCTTGTTATCCATTTTTCACCTACGAGCTCAATCAGGCAGGATCTATATTTTCAAGTGTTCATGGAGGCCAAGTGGAGACATTGTTGATCCTGATTAAATCATACCCCTGATGTATTTCTCAAGGAGCTCAGTTGAAGGTCTACCTCGTTTAAAGTTTGGCATAGAGTTCCTCTAAGGAGAAGGTTGGAAAGACCTTCCAGCTGTCTTGCCGACCAACAGGGTTCTATTCATTTTGAAATGTCCCGATCGGCCAGACATTTTCGTCGTTGATAGGTCTTTCCGAGGGAATAAGGTCCTACCGACATGGAGGGTCTCGGTGAAAGTTGGGGCTCTCGCTATGATGTCTCGGCAACTAGCAAGGGTTATGCCGATAGTGGTTCATTGGGGAGCTCTCGGCATAAAGTTATTCCTTTGGTGAAGGGTCTGCCTGAGGAGGTCGAGTCTTAGCAAATGGAGGTGCCATCGACCGATGCCTGACCGAAAGAGTGGTCTGAGCTCGCCAAGATTTGAAGCCTTCGCCATAACTCTTTATGTGTCTCTCCACGTAGGATGTCTTGCTGAAGGTAGCTCACAAGGTTGGCATTGGGGAGATGTTTTTGTTCGTCGTGATGTCTCAATGACCAAGCACAAGTCTCGATGAAATGAAATGATCTCAGAAAAAGGTCTCACCGATAGGATGAAGTCTCCCCGAAATGGTCTGAGCCCACCAAAAGATTGTGACCTCGCTGAGAGGTCTCGCCGATTAATCACAGTCTGGCCAAAAGGTTTTGGGGTTGCCAAGATGTCTCACCGACAGGTGGTGGTCTCACCAAAGCGGAGGGAATTCACTGAGAGGTCTTCTCGACTGGAGAGGGTCTTACCAAACAAGTAGGAGCTCAGGGAGATGTTTCAGCGAAATGAAGAGAGCTCAGCGAAAGGAGGTACTATCGACAGGATGTCTTGCCGACCCAATAGGGTCTTACCGAAATGAAATAATCTCGGGGAGAGACAGGGAGCTCACTATGGGGTCCTACTGAAAGAATTGTGTCTTGCTAATAGCGATCAACTTGCCCACGGAAAAGGGGATATCGATATGACTAATGGAGCCCGTTGTGACCTCTTGCCGACAAGCGATTGTCTTGCCAATGGGTATGTATGTTTTGGTAAGACTCCTAAAGGCTTGTGCGGCATCGGGGAAGGTGGTTTCTATTTGCTATGTTGTCTTGTTGATAGCGATGGTCTCGGTGACATCTGGTGCAGCGGTAACTCATGAAGATCAGTATGACCTCATGTCGACTAAAGGAGCTCTTGTCGAATGCGGATGGATAGGAAATAAAATGGTAATATTGGTATGACTCCTAAAGGCTTGCCATGAGGTCTTCATGAAAGCAAAATTTCTCGTCGATGGTCTGGGTGACGGCCACTATGGATGTCGATATGACTTTTGGGCTTGCTATGAACGCTTGCTGATGGTTGTGAGATATCTCGATGTTGCTGTAGAGTGTAATCGCATCAGGGAGACACGACCAGTGTCTCACCGACATGTGATTTTGATGAAGATTTTTTTACACCTGAGGAAGCTTGTACGACATCTATTCAACCAATCAGAGAGAGCCAAAGATGAACCATTGACAATTTGACTGATTGACCATCCAGGCAAAGAAGATCAACGGAACATAAAAAATATGAATTTTCTCTATGAATAAAGTGATGGATCAGTTCGATATACAGGTGGTGGCATCTGTAAGAATCTAGGAGGAGACCAAAGACTGTTTCTAGCAAAGGTCAAATTGTGGAAGGATCTGGAGCAAGAAGAAAGCTGGCAGAAAGGAGAAAGCCTCAAGTCCATGACACCTAGGATCGCTGCTAGCAAAAGAGTCGATCTACATTTATGGTAACACTTAGAAGCATTCAAGGTAGCGGCAAGGAGATTCGAAGATGGACACGAGGACTAGAAGTTAATGCTGCAAAAGATCTTAAGGCTTCCCCTGAGGCCGATCTGTCACCGAGATGGACACGAGGATGCAATTGGATGCAAAATTAATTTCATTTGAAGATCTAAGGGCAGATCTTTATGAGCGGATATTTTTTGTAAGCCCAAAGGGGCCAACACAATTTTAGTATATATATAGCATTTTTACCTTAGTGTAAGGGAGTTCTCCTGATGCTTTTTGAAAGTCTGTGACTTTTGCAGTCCTCTCTCAGATTAGCAAAATTTTGTAACTCATTTTGGAGCATGATATATAACTTTGCCTTGGTAACTGTTGATGTTCAGATTTCCATCTTGTTCTTGCAAATTCTTGTGCATTTCAGGTTCATAATCAAGTTATTTTGTGAATTTATTTTATTCCTTCATGACTTTATCCTTCGTTTTCATGCCTTCCTTTGCAAAAGTATCATTATACAAATCACAAACTGTGTTTACATAATCACATATGGATTCTAGTCTGTGAAAATTATTTTCCTCTCTAGAAAAAGTGTGTGAATCAAACTTGTTGTGACATATTAATGCATAGCTTGTACAAATTTTTTGTGTAATCTTATGTTCATCATCAGTATTCAAGTGTAATCAAAGTATCTCATTGTTCTTATCAGTTCGATGTATCACCATAGGATTTAATTTTAATTTTTATGCACTCCTCCCTTTCCCTTTACAAAATCAATAGTTTAGGTGACACCAAAGGAAGTCGGCCTTCTCCAGAGGTTGACCTCTATTTACAAGAAACCCACATCTTTAGAGGTCTTCCCATGTTACACTGAGGTGTTGAACATTGTGTTCAACAGGGTGCAATTTTAGGTGATAACATTTCCTTCAATGCAATGGAACACCCTTAGTTGGTTCATTGTGATTTGTTGTTTTCATGAGGGGACTTACACAATTGTTCAAAGGTTTGCAACTAACAATAGGTTAATGATGAAAGGGGATTTTTGTGCAATATAGATGATTTAGCAATGAGGTACGTGTTCCTATACTAACCAGAAATGTACTAAATTCAAATGAGTGCAAGGTTTAGAAGATCTAAGTTCTAGTCTAAGTGCAAGATGTGTGGGGCTTGACTTCAACTGGACTTTGTCTTGCCTCACATAGGACAACTTCAACAAATTCGGTGCAATCTTCAAGGGAGCAGTGAAAGGTATTCAAATTACAACTCAAAATGCAAATACCATTAAGATGACGCATACAAACACGTGAATCGCAATCAAAGTTAAGTTTAAAAAGTATTCCAGTTGACCACACAAGGAAAACTTACCGTCAGCAAGCTGCAAGTGGTATGGATTAAACAAAGCTACCTTGATCAAACACCACAATCCACAACTAACATCTACTTGCATAAAATGAAATTTATTCTACTTTACGCTACTAAGTGCTTTGGAAGGACGAAAAATCCTTGCTAGCTACTCACAACAAAAGATACGAACATCATCAATGAAAGTCCTTTTTATTGAGAGTGTTCACAACAACTTTTTTACAAAGCATTTAATGGGAAAGCTTTCTTTCCTCTTCAAGCTATGCTAACAAACTAACACTAAGCTATCACAACTATACTATCAATCTCTCTGCTCTATTCTCTAGTCTGATGTCTAATCTCATTAGATACAAATGAGGGGGTATGCCCCTTTTATAGTTGGCCCAATCCAATGGACGACTTAGATTACAATCAAATGGAGGGCTCAGATCAAGCCACATCAACCCTAACCCTAAAAACTGTTAGAATGAGGAGTGGTACAATAAATGAGTCAAAATATTCCCATTCACTCCCAAAATAGCAAAAGCAATCAATGCCCACTATCAATCATCTAGAAGTTCATCATCTAGAAAGGCATTTTCGTTCTCCTTCTCCTTGGTTGCAAAATAAATTAACCTAGTCAGCACAACTTCAACCTCCTAAACTGAGATAGGTGGAATATGCTCAAGTTGAAACTCCAAAACTGTAACTGCCTACCCATGTCAAGTACAAGACTTTCTCCAAGCAACTAACCAGAGTGTTTTGAATAATGCTGGAGAAAGTTGAGGTGTTCTCAAAGTCATTATGAACAAAATTCTTCACCTTTGAAAAGAAAGGTGGCAGTCCACTCCTCAAACCATCAACAGTCACTTCCTCTGAAGTCAATCTCCTAGCAAAGATAGCCTCAAGCGTGTTTAGGACTCCATCAAGAATGTTTGTCATGGCCTTTCTGACCCTAGTTGAATCTTCCTAAACTACATCAAAGAATCCTTGACCTATGACAACTGAAGAGTATCAGCTAGTGAAATCATATCTATCACCCTCATGTATCACACCTCCCTCAACCAAAATCTACAAGGGAGTGTGCATCAAAGCCTCTAGACGAAGGACAACCTTGGTCTGATAGATATGAGCATCACCCCAAGCCTGATCAACTGCTTCCATTCATGCCATAATGTTGGAAGCCTGTTGATAAGCATGAGAAAGATCCTCCATAAAAAAATTAGTTTCAGCACGAACGCTAGTAACCCACTTATCTGCCTCCTGTGACATCTTCCTCAAATCCTCCAAGCCGCTGGCATACTCTCTAGGAAACTCGATTGGAAGCTCAATCACCAGATTCTCTTGCCCATAAGGATGAGACAAATGTTGTACCTAACCAATCAAATTCTTGTGCCCCTTCTTCAATTTCTTATATTTTCCTTCAGTCCAGAGCAACCTGTCCTTGAGTGCTTGGTAGGAGTTATCACACTCCTCAATTATTTGTTCTCCCGTGGGGTGACCTAACTCCATGGTGGTGATCACATAATTTTTTGGAACAATCTCATCTTGATCACACTCAACCCTTGGCACAGCCATGTGAAGGGTGTGAGAGCCATCCTCATCTATTGAAATCAT
>VDFB02095127.1:0-22570 GCA_007258455.2 Sequoia sempervirens | reverse complement strand
AAGAAGGAAAGTTTTTTCCTTAAAACTTTGTAAGAAATTGTTGTGAACACTCTCCCAATAAAAAGAATTTTGATTGATGATGAATTTCGTCTTTTGTTGTGAGTAGCTAGCAAGGTTTCTTCGTCCTTCTGATTCGAGTAGTGACTTAAAGTAGAATAAGTTTCATTTCATGCAAGCAGTAGATAGTAATTGTGGAATGTGGTCTTCAATTTGAGCAAACTTCGTCTATCCATACCACTAGTGTGTTCGCTGATGGTGAATGCGCCTTGTGTGGTCAACTAGAATATCATGTACTTAACTTCGGTCATGATTTGTATGTTTCTATGGGTCGTTGTGATGGTATTTTCATGCTAAGTTGTGATCTGAACACCTTGAGCTACTCCTTTGAAGATTGCACCGGTTCTGTGGAGGTTGTCCGAAGCGAGGCAAAGCAGAGCTTGGTTGAAGCTTGTGAGAATTGATCGCCATGTCCCACGCCTTAGAGTAGATTAGAGCCTTCTTAACCCTACACCATTTCAATTCAGTATTTTCTGGTTAGAATAGGAAACCCGCACTTCATAGACAAATCTTTCGAGCAATTTGAATTCCTTTCTCCGCTACCGAACAATTCCGTAAGTCCCCTTGAAATACCAGCAAATCACATCAAGCCAAACTGAGCCTATTCGCACTGAAAGAACCTTGGAGTTGAACGCACGAACTTTCTTGCAATCTTAGCGTGTGGAATACTTTGATCAAGAGAGAATAGGGAAGCCATTGGCGACTTTATTCTGCGTTGGTGCGGTCACAAAAAACACATCAACACCAATAATCTTGAAGAGCGTATCACCAAAGATGGAGAAGATAAGGCGTTACTTAAAGCTGAAATTGGTCAACTTCGTCAATACATTTCTGATCTTGTTCATGGAAATCCGAGTAGAGCATCTGTTCTTCCTCAGAGTACACTTGCAGAACAGCGAAAATTGGATCAATTAGTAAGTCATGGCAGACTTTTGGACAACTGGATTGAAAGTTTAGTTGCTGCTGGTAGAACTCTTCTTGCAAATTTGTATCAGTTGAGGAGTGAGGCACATAAACTCCGTCAGGGTATTCAGTTGTTGGAGATTGCAGTTGCAGAGAATTTGGCAAAGGATCGGGTTCTGGTATCTCAGTTATCAGTTGCATATGATGCTTTGGAAGTGGTCGAGGATCAAGAGAAAGTTTTTACTTGGAGAGAGCAGCACCTTCTCAGAACAGAAATATGTGAGAAGATCTCTACCAAATTGTTTTCACTCAAGGATGATGTGATTGGAGTACTTGCACTTGTCAGCGGTTTTGTTGTTCAGATTCCGTGTCATTATCTTCTGGAAGATGGTACGTATGTCGAGTTGGACAAAGTACAAGAAGAGTTCGAGAAACTGATTTGTGACAGCCTTGAAGGTGAACCTATGGCGCCCAAGTTGGAGAATGTTTCAGTAATTGCAGCTAGTTTGAGAAAGGCGACTGAAGAATTTAAAGATGGCATGCATATAATTACAGAAAGTGGCAGAGAACTAAAGAGACAAACTGTTGTTTTGAGCAGCGTCAAAGTGCCAGATGACAGAGAGATCGATGAGTTCTTGGTCGAAGTGTTAGACCGAGTTGACATGGAGTGATCTGCCAGTTCGAACGTGCAGTTAATTTCGAGGGTTGAGTCCTGAGCAGCAGTTAACTTGACTTCCAGTCTTCAGTTCACTTGCTGACTTAACACATGCTTATCTCATCCTTGGAATTATCACCACAGGAGTCAGGGTTAGGGTTTTCAGTTAACTGAAGGTAGTGTCCAGTTAACTTTGCTTTAAATAAGGACGTGCATGCTTGCACATGGTCCATTTTAGGTTATTTGTACCAGTTAAATGATGGTAGCTTTCCAGTTAACTGTATAGTTTACTTCATTAGGGTTTGGCGCATATCTTGCATGCATTTGCGAGACTGTAGTTAACACAAGGTGATTTTAGGGTTACCTACACCTTGATGTATATAAATAAGAGCTTTTGCTCATTTGTAATTAACTTTTGCTTGAGAGAGAAATATATGTTGCGCCTACCTTGCCCTCAATATTGCTCTTTTGGTATTTGTTCATGCGTCTTTGCTATTACAGTTGAATGTTATGCCACACAGGGTTTCATGCGATCGTGATAGTGGACTCTTTCCATAGTTTAGATAAATTTGTCTTTTGCATCTTTTATTGTTATGAGCAAACGTTATGCCACATAGGGTTTCGTAAGATTGTGATGATAAAACCATTTTGTGAAGTCTTTACTATGCTGACCGAGTGTTATGCCACACAGGGTTTCATAGAGTTGTCATGGTAAATCTTCCCATAGTTTAGATAAATCTGTTTTGTGAATATTTTATCATTACGATCAAGTGTTATGCCACACAGGGTTTCATAAGATTTTGATGATAAATCTGTTTTGTGAGTCTTTGCTATTATGATTAAGTGTTATGCCACATAGGGTTTCACAAGATTGTTATGGTAAATTCTTAAAATCTGTTTTGTGCCTTATAAACTTGTTCAGATTGAGATAATAGTTGTGCCACCTTGCCTTCAAGTAGAGAATCTGAATGCGTTTATCGTCTGATAGTCATAACCTTGCTCCGTTTCCTCATACTCTGATTTTCTTGAGGAAACTGGATAGAATTTAAGTTATTTAGTTGTAGTTAGTGAATCTGCGAAACCAGAGAAAATTCTCAGCTGCAATGTATATAGTTTTCGAGAAAGCCTTGTACCTCTACAGCTGAAACAAAAAGACAGGAATTAGTTTAGTTTATTTCCCTTTGCAGGTATCTTTGTCAAGCACAACGAGGGAGCTTCCCCTCCTAATTTGAAGAGCACTCATTGCGTAGTGTGCATAGTTGTCCGTATCAATTCTTACTCCAGAGGTGCTAGTTGTTACGCCAACAGTTTTTCTGGCGCCCACCGTGGGGCACGAGGCCTCGAAAACTTCATGTCACGGATATGACTATCTGGCGTCCTACTGCTCCAGTTCAACAACCAGCACTAAGTCCACCTGTTATTTAGCCGAATTTGGTATTCATCGAAGCAGAACAGTCAAATATCATCAGTAGCTTGCGCACGTTCATTTTTGAAAATCATACATCTACTTCAAAGTGGAGAAACGCTGCTACAACTCTGGATAAAGAAGAAGAAAAAGCAGATCTTGCAGCAGGTAGACCAGTTTTGCCACCTCCTTCGTGGAATTAAGCATCCTGGCGTACCGAGTTTATATTAGAAGAAGGAGAGGAAATCCTCCTATCCAGCCAGATCCTGTTTTTGAAGAAGCTCCTGATCAGTTTACTGAATCAGAAATTTTTGAAGAAGAATCTCCCACTCCAATTGCAGAGATGGGTGAACGAATTATTAATAACAACAACAATGGTGATGAACACAACGGTAGTAATGGAAGAAACGCAAGACGTCCAGTCCCCTTGCCTTGGGGCGACAATATTGGACCTTGGGGCGACAATATTGGACCGTTGGCTTTACCAGGACATCATGAATTGCCCAAGGGATCACGCAAGTTTTTCCCAAGATTTCATGGCGATGGTTCTAAACATCCAGATGAACATCTATCAGCATTCACGGCGGCTTGTTCCGTTTTGCATGTTGGACATGAAGACATCGCCTTTTGTCTTTTCGTGGAAACTCTTGAAAACAACGCAGCAGATTGGTTCAATAATCTTGAGCCAGGAATTATTACCAGTTGGGCTGTCATGAGCGAGAAGTTTTTGGCAAGATTCAAGCCTGCTGAAGACAATCACAGATTATTTGCACAACTCTCAAATTCGAAGATGGAGAAGCATGAACCGATGAGAGAATTCGTGGCAAGGTTTAATCGCCTTGTTACACGTCTTTCTCACACTTTGAATCCGTCTGATGAGATTTTGATGAGTTCTTTCATCAACGCGTTGCCATTAGAAATTGCCTTTTTCCTAAAGATAAGCGAAGAAGATGATCTACAACACCTTCAGGAGGAAGCAATCAAGCTTGAAGATACTATGATTACAACCGGCAAGATGAAAGATGATTCAATCAGGCCGCTCGTACAAGCGTCGGCAGATCCGTTGCTACAGAAGGTAGCGAATGAGGTGACGATACTAAAACGACAGTCACCACCTCAAGGGCAACCAGCCTTGCCCTCACCACCTTTTCAATCACAACCAGCATATCAGCCGAGAAGGAATAACTTTCAGCCGTACAATAATTTTAAGTCGAAGTTTCCGCAAGGAGAACCGAAACAAAATAATGAAGCTGAAAAGGCTACGGTCTTTTGCACGTTCCATGATTCAGCAGAGCATACCGGGACTACTTGTCCGGAAAATCAAAGAATGAATCAGCTCATGGGATTTGCTGATTCCGCTCCTAGCTCAGACTTCATACCTACCAGTTCAAACGTCGTCTCTTCACAACCAGACGAGTTTGATGGCGACTCCGCAACGGGATATTTTGATCGAGAACCCGTTATTGAAGAAGAAGAAGAATCCCGTCGTTTTTCTCTTGCAGTGAATCACGAGAATATCACCTCACCTGTGTTCACACGTGCTCAACATTTCAAAGCACAGAAGGAGGAAGAGGAAAAGCGGAATTTGAATATAAAAGCAAAGGAAGTAGCTTCTACTTCCAATCAAAAACCTTCACAAGAAAATATCTTGCCAGCGGCTTTAGATACGTCTTCAGCAAGCTTTGACATCGTTTCTTCCATGATGAAGACGAAGGTACAGATATCTCAGCTGGAGTATTTACAAGATCATCCAGAGCAGTTGGATAGGATCTTGAATGTTCTTAAGAAGAAGAATGTCATTCAGCCGACATTACTACAATCCTCAGGTCCTGCAGAAGAGAAGCCGAGGCCGTTTTATATATCTCTATATATAGGAGGTTTCAAGCTGAGCAATTGCATAATTGACAATGGAGCTTCGGACAACGTAATGCCCTTACAGATTATGAATGCGTTGGGACTTTCATGCACCCCGACTCAAGAAAAGTGTTATTCACTTGAGTCCAAACCGGTGCCCTTAGTTGGTCAACTTAAAGATGCGCAAGTGAGGCTAGCGTCGTCTCCAGAGAAGAAGATTATGATGACTATCCTAGTAGCTGATATTCCTACCAGTTACGGGATGTTACTTAGTAGAATTTTTTGCAAGGATCTCGGAGGAGAAATACAGATGGATTGGTCGTTCGCGACAATCCCATTGAAGAAAGGTACTTTCAAGTTAGAGCCGGAAACCAAATCGAAGTTTACAGTGGTAAAGTCCCAGGACCCACATGCTCAAGTGTTGTATCAAGACACGGGTCCAGGCACATATGCTATGGTGTTTGAAGTGACAGATGATTGTCAAAATTTTGCACTTTCCACCGAATTGTCAAAAGAAGAATCGGAGATATGGACGATGCAGTTTGATGGCAGTTGTTCGACTTCAGGTTCCGGAGCGGGAGTAGTGATTATCTCTCCCGAAGGTCGTTTATATCCTTTTGCATATAGGTTGCAATTCGATTGCACTAATAATACTGCAGAATATGAGGCGCTTTTGTTAGGTCTCAAAAACGCAAAGGATATGGGGATCAAGCTGCTTCAAGTTGAAGGAGATGCAGAGCTGATCGTAAAGCAGGTCAGAGAGCAATTTCACGTGAGAAAGAATCGTCTCCAGAACTATAGGCAGAGGGTATGGAATGCAATCGATTGGTTCGATGCATTTAATATCAAATATATTTCAAGAATGAACAATAGCAAAGCTGATGCGCTTGCAGTTTCAGCCGCTCTTTTTATGCCTAACTCTGACTTTCGTCAGAATTCATTTGCTATTGAGTTAATCTATAGACCAGCTGTTCCTGATAATTCAGACAACTGGCAAGTCTTCAGTGATGATGAAGATATTAAAGAATTTCTCGTCATGGGAGATAACTACAAAGAATTGTTCTTTGAAGGGAGTTTAATTCCTCACAAAGAGTCAATTACTGAAGAATCTGAGGTTATAGAATCTGGAATCATACAATTGAAAGGAAATCAGATTCCTAAAGGTTTTGTATCCTTAGAGGATATTTTTGACAGGCATGATCGTTACATCCAAGATCAGAAGAGATCAGGGGTGAATACTTCGTCAGAATATAGTCAAGTCAACATAGGTACTGAAGACAAGCCTCGGTTTGTGAATTTGGGCAAATGTTGTACTCCTGAAGAAACTGAGAGGTTTATCGCCTTGTTCAAGCAGTACAAGGACGTTTTTGCCTGGTCATATGAAGATTTAAAGGCCTTCACACCCATTGAATTGTCTCACACGATTCCACTGAAGTCTGAAGTGAAGCCTTTCAGGCAGAAACAAAGACATTACAATCCGCGAATTCAAGATACTATTTATGCGGAAATTCAGAAAATGGTGGACTCCAGAATAATTTTTCCTATTCATCATTCCACCTGGGTGTCAAATATTGTTCCCGTGCGCAAGAAGAATGGAGAAATCAGAATTTGCGTTGATTTCAGGAACTTAAATCAATCGTCCTTGAAGGACAACTATCCCTTACCGATCATGGAGCATACATTGCAGACAGTTACCGGATCGGAAATGCTATCACTTCTTGATGGTTTTTCTGGATACAATCAGATTGCAATGGCTGAGGAGGATCAGATCAAGACAGCTTTCACCACGCCGTGGGGAACGTTTGCTTATGAGAGGATGTCTTTCGGCCTTATCAACGCCGGTGCTACTTTTCAGAGAGCCATGGATTTAGCGTTTGGGGATCTTAGGAATAAGATCATAGTCGTCTATCTTGATGACTTAACCGTTTTTTAGATAAACGGAGTGATCACTTTTCACACCTTGTGAAAGTGTTCGAGTGATGTAGGTATCATAAAATATCTTTGAATCCGAAGAAGACAATCTTTGCGGTGACGGAGGGCAAGTTACTTGGTCATATCGTTTCCAAAGAAGGTACCAGAATAGATCCAAATCGGGTGGATTCAATCAGAAACCTATCTCTCCCTACAAGTAAAACGCAGGTGCACTCCTTTTTCGGTAAAGTTAACTTTATCCGAAGATTTGTACCTGATTTCTCAGAGCTGACAAAGGAGATTTCAGCAATGATGAAGAAGACGTCTACTTTTGTGTGGACGGACGAAGGAAAACAGGCCTTTATTAAGATTAAAGAAGCTATTGCTAATGCACCAGTGTTAGTTCGGCCTAACTTTCAGAAGGATTTTATTCTTTACTGTTACGCGTCGGAACATTCATTGTCTGCCATTTTGACACAGAAGCTCAGCGAGGAGGGATAATCTCCTATTGCTTTTATGAGTGCTAATTTCAAAGATGTTGAGATGCGTTATTCTCAAATTGAGAAGAACGCTTATGCTGTTGTCAGAGCTGTCAAGAATTTCAGATTTTATCTTTTGAATTCACATACTACGGTGTATGTCACCGATCCAGCAGTAAAAAGTGTGCTTACTCAGCAGGAGATGGGCACAAAAAGAGGGAATTGGATTGCAAGATTTCAAGAATATGATCTGGAGATTAAGCCGACCAAGCTTGTTCGCGGGCAAGGTCTTTGCAGATTATTGGCGGAAGATGGAGATCGTAAGTTTAAGAGCAATGGTGGAATTGGTTTAGAAAAAGAAGTTGAAGAAGACCTTCCTTTGGTCTTATTAGTTAATTTTGCAGAAGAATGGTACACACCTTTATGGTATTATTCAACATATGGAGAATGTCCACGTCACATGGACAAACAGCAGAAAAGAACATTAAAATTGAAAGCACAGAATTTCGTGCTTGTTAATAACGTTCTGTACAAGCGTGGCCTTGACGGAAATTTTCTATTATGTGTCGGAAAGGATCAGCAGCGAAGGTTGTTAGAAGCTTTTCATAATCAAGCATGTGGAGGACACTTTTCATCGAGGGTCACTGCATTCAAGATTCTACGAGCACAGTTTTATTGGCCAATTATGTTTCGTGATGCATATGATTGGGTGTACAAATGTCAGTTATGTCAGCAGTTTGCTGGTAAAGTGAAATTGGCATCTTGTCCACTCAGGCTAGTTGTCATTGATGCTCCATTTCAGCAGTGGGGTATTGATTTTGTAGGACCTGTCAATCCAGTTTCCAGTAAGGGGCATGTGTTTGTCCTTACAGCGACAGACTATTTTATGAAATGGGTTGAGGCGGTTCCTACTAAACGAGCTACGTCCGAAGTGGTTTGCAGCTTTCTAAAGGAGAATATTATTTCTCGCTTCGGAGTTCCTCGGAAAATTGTGACTGATAATGCTACTTGCTTCTCGTCAGAGGAGATTTTGAATTTTTGTTTTGATCACGGTGTCATGCTGTCACATTCATCAGATTATTATCCTCAGGGTAATGGACAGGCCGAATCATCCAATAAGAACATTGTCACAATTATACGCAAGTTGGTTGAGTCAAATCAGCGAGCTTGGCATACCAAGTTATATGATGCTCTTTGGGCTGATCGTATAACTCCTAAAAGAGCTATTGGCACCTCGCCTTTTATACTTTTGTATGGTACAGAAGCTATTCTGCCTATTACCTTGGAGCTATCTGCTTTACAGCTGGCATCAGCAGTGGAAGATGAAGAATTTCATGATCCTATTCAGAAGAGGATTTTGCTCCTGATGAAACTTCAAGAGGAAAGGACGGAGGTTGTTGATAAAATCACTCAGCACCAAGAAAGAGTGAAGAAAATTTTTGATAAGAAAGCTCGTCATAGAGACTTTCAAGTTGGAGATCTAGTCCTTTTGTGGGACAAAAGGCATGAGCCAAAAGGAATGCATGGAAAATTTGATTCCTTATGGTTAGGGCCCTTCCAGATTCATGAGTCCACAGGAGAGAACACTCATATTCTCTCACATCAGGATGGAAGGCTCTTCCCGCTTCCTTACAGCGGGCAGTATCTTAAGCACTTCAACCCTCCGGGAGAGTAGTGATATTGTACATATTTTGTAAGTATTTTTATGCTTTATCGTTATGTTGTTTTGTTTTTTTCCCGTTCTGTGATGTTTTGTCGTGTATTAGGTGATTTAAGTAGTCTTGTTTTAGGTGATTTTTAGGTTAAGTTTTTAGGAAATTTAATGTTATAGGTGATTAGGGAAGTCCTGACTCCATATACCCAACTTATAAGTCACTGGTCTACGAAACACTGAGATTCTAGGGATCCCCTATGCCGTAAGTATCCAACATGGTCACCAGACGGAGCCTAATGTTGTACCCAAAACCAAAATTTTTGCTTCACTAAGGCATTTTGTTTAATTGAGTCTTAATCTTGTTAAAGTGATGACAGAAGGTCGCTTTTGGGGTTCTTAAATATGGAGTTGGTGTCAGTGTCATGTCAGTTTGTTACTGAAGGAATTTAAGAAAAGTGAAAATCTGAACGGGAATCATCAAAATTTTCTATCTCTGGAGAGGGAAGCACATTTTCAAATGGGCGCCCTATCTTTTAGGGGCTCAGATCCTGTTTTTAGGGTTTGTCACCTCCAGCAGACATTTGTTCGGCATCACGTCAGCTTCGCAGTAAGCTATCAAGCCTATCAAACGGACCTGTTTCGAGCAAGTTGTGGAAGATACAGCGCAAAACGAGGCGAAAGCGAGAATTGGCTAACACTGTGAAAAAGCGCAGCTTTTGGAAAAGCGCCCATCTTTTGAGGTGCGGATGTAGGTTTTTGGCTAAATGCCACCCAAGATGTTTATCTCACTTTTGTTCGAGCTTCGCGACGCATCCGCCGGGTGAATCTGAGTTGCTGAAGTGCCTGAACCGAGGTCAAACGTAGGGTCAAATCTTAGTCAAAATATCGAGGAAAAAGCAAAAGAGCACATTTTGGGAAAGACGCCTAAGCTTTTCAAGCCTTTAATGCTTTCTTTCTGATGATTTTAGATATTCAATGCGTCCGTGTTATGCTTAGCTTTCCGTTGCCTGTCTCTGTCAGTTCGTGAGATGCCTCAGCAGCTTGTAGTCAAGGTTTTTATATTATTTTTGTCATTTCCAGGAATGGCCAAGTCTGGAATGAAAAGAGCAACTTTTGAAAAGGGCGCCCTTGTTTTTCACCCCTCAGACGATGTTTTCTTGGGAAATGTGCCTTTGCAGCTGTCGTGCAGTATGAAGTTAGCTTCGCAGTGAACCTGAGATCCCGTCCTGAAAGTTGATAAAACGAACGTTACGAAGGATTTTATTTTTCCCTTCATTCGAGATACAGATGTTGAAAATTGACTAAGTCAGAGAAAAAGCGCAGCTTTTGTAGATGGCGCTTGGATTTTTGAGCCTTCAGATGTCAGTTTTATGACGTGCAGTCTCAAGATATCTTTTGATCAGTTTTTACTAAGCTCTGCAATGCACCTGTCAGCCAGTCAATCGGAGAAGTCAGTCAACCAGTGTCAGAGGATGAACAGAGGTCCCGGCAGAAGTTTTGGCCTAAATTTTCATCAAATTTGGCTAAGTCTGGAATTCGCTTGAGAGTTCAAAGTTGGATTTTCTAAAGTGAGTTGAATGGACGCCTTAACTGGAGTTCTGACTGCAGTTGGACTAAACGATTTTTGGGTTGTCATCTTCAGTTCATATATTGACATGTGGAGTGATCTTTCAGTTTGCATGTCGAGTTAACTAGTTTGCATGTTCAGTTAACTATCTTGCATGTCAAGTTAACTGAAGATTATCACTGAATGTCAACTAAAGTCCACATGCATGGCGAATTTGGTTGCAGTTGTGAAGTTTTTAGTGAAGATGGCGCTTCATTAGTTGTTAACTGAAGTTCCAAAAGGGTCGCCATATTTAGGTTTGAATAGTGAAGCATGAATTGGTGAAGATACGCACTTTTCAAGGAATGGTAACTTTAGTTCCAAAAGGGTTGCTATTTTTAGATTTTATTGATTAAAGCATGTGAAGTTGGCGCATTCATGAAGGCCAACTGATGTTCCAAAAGGGTTGCTATTTTTAGAATATTTATTGCATGAAGATGGCGAATTTCTTATCTCAGTCAACATTGTTAGCTTTAGTTATCTGAAGGTACGCCTTAGGTCAAATTTGTGAATCATAAAGCAAGTTTGAAGATGGCGAACTTGATAAGATTGTTAACTGAAGACAAAATCGTATGGTTTAGTGGAACTAAAGACTTGAAAGGGTAACCCTAATGCATGGCTATTTATTTAGCATATTCGAGTTTTAGTTAACTGAAATGGGGTCCAATTAGAAGCCAAGCACACTTTTCAAGCATTCTTTGTTTAGTGCGAATTTTCTATGATGAAATTCTATATATTTCAAGAATGGCGTCCATTATTTCATCATCTTTTGCTCTGAAGCTTATACTCTTCTTGAGCGACCAGCAAGTTAAAGGTGATTCAGGTGTCCGATTTCAGCGTTCCTCGAAGCAACGAGTTCAGATTGTTCAGAGGAAGGCGTTTCTAGACTTTATTTCCACTTTGCATGCAGGTTTTATCAAATTCCAGAGAAGAGATTTGCAGATTTTTCAGAAGCAGACAAACAAAACTTTCTATCTTCTGTCTTATTTCTTCTATTTCTCACCTTAGGTACTTTCTTCGCATGTCAGAGAAATTCAACATATATTCAGAATCTGATCAGCAGGGTTCGCATATTTCAGCATATACAGCAAGACCCACGTCTTAGATTTTTTCGAGAAAATCGCCCCTTGCCTTCATTCTGAAGCTTTGTGCCTTTTTCCGAGAATCTCTTTGCATGTGGGCTTGAAACACATTTTCTCGAGAATCTAGCTATCTGGGTTTGTTCAGAATTCAGTTGTGCACAAAACCCATGTTCCAGAAAAACTTCGAAAATTTCTTTCGTCAGAGGCTATTTTTAGCTTTGTCCAGAGGTTTTCAGAAAGTTCTCCAAATATATTCGACTTTACAGTCAAAAGTCATCATTTTCAAAATGCAGTTCAATCTTATTGATTACAAGGTGAAATCAGCCCTTACACATAATTTCATCAAAACGTCAGATACAGACCTGAATCATGTTTATCCAGTGGTCAATTTGAGCAGTTTGGAGAATGTTGGTAGCAATTCGTTGAGGAATCTTGAGCGTTCTAGGTTGCTGGCAGCGGCATCCATTCCTGTTTCTATCTTCGATCTTGAGTTTGTACTTGCTTGCATCAAGCATTATGACTCGTCTTCACGACAGATCAGATTAGTAGATGGAAGAGTTGTTTGCAGTCTCAAACCGAAGGACATAGAGAAATGTTTTGCTATTCCTCCTCGTTCAGATAACTTTACTGTGGTTCTTTAAGCTTGTGAGAAGATATGGAATGCTGATCAACAACGTTCACAGAGAAAAGTTGCTCAGAAATGGTTAATAGTGCAGAAAACTAACTTGCCTAAGAAGGTTGGTCGTGGAGAATTCAAAGAGGAAGTTGATGTTTTGATAACTTTACTCAATCGTGTTACCGGTCAATCAGATGCTAGCACTTTCCGTTCATGGATTTTTTACCTAATTACCAAAATTCTTGATGGTACAGAGCGTTTTGATTGGGCTATGTTGATTAGTGATTGCTTACATCAGCAAATTACTAACTTTCTCAAGTATCATGAGTTTCATATGATATCGTATTTGGTCTACTTAGTTGCATTTCAAGGTAGCTACAGGCTTCTTAAAACTAATGGCACTCTCGGTGTTCAGCATGTTCATGAGTACTATCCTCAGTTGGAGTTTTCTCAATCCGAGCAAGACTTTCGAGCAGTAAATGATCACTTTTTCATGAGAACCGTGAGAGATCTTGATGACGAGATGCATATTCGCATTTCTGCTGAGGCCAAATCAGAGATGGAGACTTGGGTGGATTGGTTTATCCAGTTCCCTACTTTCACATACCTTCGTGTTTATGGGTATGTTGGAGAGCCTCTGATGTTACCGAGATATCCGTCAGATAAGCTCATTTTTATGGAGTTCCTCAGACAGATGCAGCATGTCCATTTCTTTCTTCGTAGTCGTTATAAGATTGCGGCTAATTTTCCATTCACATTGGGAATTTTCACATGTGATGCTGCAACAGATGCCAGGCATATGTCTACTGAGATTGAAAGGTTCAAACTCAAGCCTTATATTGAGAGGCGTTCCTATGACCCTCTCGGTCATTATGCAAATCGTTTAGAGCGAGGGATTGCACATGCACCAGCACTTGAAGATTTCTGGGAAAATTGTGAAGATGAATTTGAGGTTCGTCATCGACATTATTGTAGACTCACTATTGGTCAGCTCTCTGATTACCTATCAGAAGATGTTGATGGTCTATCCGACGATGATGGAGAAGTTCTTCTCAATTCTTATGTTAAGGATCAAGTTGCTCGGCAGCCACTTCGCTCACCTGATTGGTATGCCAAGGAGAATACTTCTATTGAAGAGGTTTCCAGATCAGTTATCAAGACTAGCAAGTTATTCTTGGAGAGAAAACGGACACGGAAGTCAGTTCCTGTAGCAGAGCCGCCAAAGGATTTCTCTTCGTTGCCTTCTACTTCTAGAGCAAGACCTAGAGTCAAGGCCATTATTATACCTCCTGAAGGGGTTAGACTTAGTGGAAACACGGGGAAAAGGGCTACTGGTAAGAGGAAACAGAAACAAATTGAATGTGTTCCTGAGGTTACAGTAGAGACAGTCATTCAGGCTAAGCCTCACGTTTCACCTCCTAGTTCGCCTCACGGGCAACCTATTGACATAGATTCTGAACCTGAGATACCAGTTCAAACAAGATCGGGGACAACTGAACCACCACAGGTAGATACTTCAGGTACAGTCTCTCCTCGGATGGATGATATTGTTCAGTCTTGTTGTCTCGAGAAGTCTTTAGGGAGACAGAGGCGTGAACCATCGTACAACCTTGATTTATCGGAGTTCGGTGAACCTTATCGGAGAAGGTCAAATAAGAAGATCAAGAAACAGGTGCACATTGAAAAGACTCCTGAGTCAGAGATTGTTATTGAAGTTGCAATTCCTCCAGAAGGTAAAAGCTTAGATGAAGTCGAAGTTGGTGACTTTACATTCACTAAGGCTAATCTTGGCAGGACTACACGAGAGACAGATGTATCTCTTCTTAAGATTGTTACCAATAATCTTGAAGAGCGTATCACCAAAGATGGAGAAGATAAGGCATTACTTAAAGCTGAAATTGGTCAACTTCGTCAATACATTTATGATCTTGTTCATGGAAATCCGAGTAGAGCATCTGTTCTTCCTCAGAGTACACCTGCAGAACAGCGAAAATTGGATCAATTAGTAAGTCATGGCAGACTTTTGGACAACTGGATTGAAAGTTTAGTTGCTGCTGGTAGAACTCTTCTTGCAGATTTGTATCAGTTGAGGAGTGAGGCACATAAACTCCGTCAGGGTATTCAGTTGTTGGAGATTGCAGTTGCAGAGAATTTGGCAAAGGATCGGGTTCTGGTATCTCAGTTATCAGTTGCATATGATGCTTTGGAAGTGGTCGAGGATCAAGAGAAAGTTTTTACTTTGAGAGAGCAGCACCTTCACAGAACAGAAATATGTGAGAAGATCTCTACCAAGTTGTTTTCACTCAAGGATGATGTGATTGGAGTACTTGCACTTGTCAGCGGTTTTGTTGTTCAGTTTCCGTGTCATTATCTTCTGGAAGATGGTACGTATGTCGAGTTGGACAAAGTACAAGTAGAGTTCGAGAAACTGATTTGTGACAGCCTTGAAGGTGAACCTATGGCGCCCAAGTTGGAGAATGTTTCAGTAATTGTAGCCAGTTTGAGAAAGGCGACTGAAGAATTTAAAGATGGCATGCATATAATTACAGAAAGTGGCAGAGAACTAAAGAGACAGACTGTTGTTTTGAGCAGCGTCAAAGTGCCAGATGACGGAGAGATCGATGAGTTCTTGGTCGAAGTGTTAGACCGAGTTGACATGGAGTGATCTGCCAGTTCAAACGTGCAGTTAATTTCGAGGGTTGAGTCCTGAGCAGCAGTTAACTTGACTTCCAGTCTTCAGTTCACTTGCTGACTTAACACATGCTTATCTCATCCTTGGAATTATCACCACAGGAGTTAGGGTTAGGGTTTTCAGTTAACTGAAGGTAGTGTCCAGTTAACTTTGCTTTAAATAAGGACGTGCATGCTTGCACATGGTCCATTTTAGGTTATTTGTACCAGTTAACTGATGGTAGCTTTCCAGTTAACTATATAGTTTACTTCATTAGGGTTTGGCGCATATCTTGCATGCATTTGCGAGACTGTAGTTAACACAAGGTGATTTTAGGATTACCTACACCTTGATGTATATAAATAAGAGCTTTTGCTCATTTGTAATTAACTTTTGCTTGAGAGAGAAATATATTCTGTGCCTACCTTGCCCTCAATATTGCTCTTTTGGTATTTGTTCATGCGTATTTGCTATTACAGTTGAATGTTATGCCACACAGGGTTTCATGCAATCGTGATAGTGGATTCTTTCCATAGTTTAGATAAATCTGTCTTGTGCATCTTTTATTGTTATGATCAAACGTTATGCCACATAGGGTTTCGTAAGATTGTGATGATAAAACCGTTTTGTGAAGTCTTTACTATGCTGACTGAGTGTTATGCCACACAGGGTTTCATAGAGTTGTCATGGTAAATCTTCCCATAGTTTAGATAAATCTGTTTTGTGAATCTTTTATCATTACGATCAAGTGTTCTGCCACACAGGGTTTCATAAGATTTTGATGATAAATCTGTTTTGCGAGTCTTTGCTATTATGATTAAGTGTTATGCCACATAGGGTTTCACAAGATTGTTATGGTAAATTCTTAAAATCTGTTTTGTGCCTTATAAACTTGTTCAGATTGAGATAATAGTTGCGCCACCTTGCCTTCAAGTATAGAATCTGAATGCGTTTATCGTCTGATAGTCATAACCTTGCTCCGTTTCCTCATACTCTGATTTTCTTGAGGAAACTGGATAGAATTTAAGTTATTTAGTTGTAGTTAGTGAATCTGCGAAACCAGAGAAAATTCTAAGCTGCAATGTATATAGTTTTCGAGAAAGCCTTGTACCTCTACAGCTGAAACAAAAAGACAGGAATTAGTTTAGTTTATTTCCCTTTGCAGGTATTTTTGTCAAGCACAACGAGGGAGCTTCCCCTCCTAATTTGAAGAGCACTCATTGCGTAGTGTGAATAGCTGTCCGTATCAACTCTTACTCCAGAGGTGCTAGTTGTTACGCCAACAAAGGGGATAGTCCGCCCTCCCTAAAATTGGTTGTTCCCAAGCAATCTCAACTTAGGATGCTACAAAATGTCCTCACTCTCCCAGGTAGCATCCACTACCGGTAAATCCCTGCATTTGATTAAGTATTCCCTGATGACCCATCTCCTCAAATGACGCTCTCTGGAATCAATGATGGCCTTAGGTAGTAATATCAATTTCCTCTCATCGTCTAGGGGTGGTAAAGCTATAGAGGGAACAATGTGATGTCCTAGCGCCTTCTTGAGATGTGACACATGGAATACATTATGTACCCTACTGTCTGCCGGTAAGTCAAGTTTGTAAGCCACTTCTCCCACACACTTGATAATCCTGAACAAACCATAATAACGTGGCTTAAGTTTCTTGGCACCACTCTTCCTAAGAGTGGACTGACTGTATGGCTGCAACATCAGATACACCATATCGCCCACATCAAAAGATCGCTCAACTCTCTTCTAATCTGCATACTGTTTTTGCTGGTTCTGTTCCGTCTGAATATTCCCCTTTAGAGACCTCATGATGTCCTAGCTCTCCTAAAGAAGATCACTAGCATTGGGCACTCTACTGTCACTCAACAACAAGTCCAGAAAGTTGGGCACATCATACCCATATAAGGCCATAAATGGTGTCATCTGGATGGACATATGGTGAGTGGTATTGTAGCAATACTCACATAGATGAATGCACCTCACCCAAGCGTTTTGCTTTCCTGCTATGTAATTCCAGAGGTACTCTTCCACCCATTTATTTACATTCTCTGTCTGAGCACTAGTCTGCAGATGGTAACTAGTACTTGGAGTGAGTTCGGTCCCACTAAGCCTGAACAACTCTAGCCAGAAATGACTCATAAACTTGCTGTCCCTATCGTTGATAATACTCCGAGGTAAGCCATGCAACCTGAACACCTCACAGAAGAAAATATCTGCTACCTGTGCAACTGAATAAGTGGCTGAGATCGGAAAGAAGTGGGTAAACTTCGTAAGCCGATCGACTACCACATATATACAATCTCTACCTTGGGCTTTAGGTAAGCCCATAATGAAGTCCATGGATAAACACTCCCGCTTCCTGTCAGGAATGGGAAGTGGCTGAAGAAGACTTGCAAGATATGTGTGCTCCTGTTTATTTTGTTGACAAATAGGGAACTCTCTAACATATTGAAGAACCTCTGACTTGAGACCCTTCCAAGTAAAATGCTCCCATATCTGGTTATAAGTCTTGAAGTAATCGGGATGTCCTGCCATAGATAGATCATGAAAGGCTCTCAACACCTTGTTCTTCATCTCTGAACCTGGTAACAACAAAATCCTCCCTCTGTAAATGATGAGCTCATTTACAACGGAGTATCTGCTATCATGCATTGTACCATCAATGATGCCAGAGGCCCAAGGGTCCTTGGCATACTCCGCTGAAATCAAGTGCCTTCAATCAGTTGTAATCTCAACCATGGAACTCAAATGAGGTCTACGAGATAGTGCATTAGCAACTATATTATGTGTCCCTTTGACCTAGGAGATGTCAAAGTCATATGCCTGGAGTTTACTCACCCACTTTTGTTGACGATCATTAAGGTCTCGCTGTCCAAGGAAGTGCTTCAGGCTATTATGATTTGTTTTCACACAAAACTTGTTGCCCACTAAGTACTGCTTGAATTTATCCAATATGTGCATAATGGCTAACATCTCCTTGTTGTAGATATTGTAACTCCGCTCTGGCTCCCTCAATTTCCTGCTCTCATTTGCAATGGGGTGTTTTTTCCTACATTAACACTGTGCCAATCCCCTCACCACAAGCATCACACTGAAGCTCAAATGGTCTAAGGAAGTGAGGAATGGCGAGAACTGGGCATGTACTCATTAGAAGTTTGAACTTCTCAAAGCACTGCTGTGCTTGATCAGTCCAAATTAAAGCTCCTTTTTTTGTCAAATCTGTGAGGGGCGCTGCATGCCGTGAAAACCCACTGACAAAGCGATGGTAAAAGCCACATAATCCCATAAGGCCTTTGAGCTGTGTAAGATTTTCAAGAGTAGGCCAATCAATGATAGCTCAGACTTTATCTGGATCCATATGTATACCCTCAACACTAATAATATGTCCAAGATAAAGTAACTCTGACAACCCCAATGCACATTTGGATTCCTTGGCGTACAAGGACTCCCTCTCAAGAATATCTAACACTGCATCCAAGTGAGCAAAGTGCTCCCATGACCTACTATAAACCGATATATCATCAAAAAACACTAACACATATCTCCTCAGTTGGTGCTGAAACACTCTGTTCATGGTAGACTGAAATGTGGTAGGGGCATTGGTTAAGCTGAAAGGCATAACCAAGAACTCAAAATGACCACAATGGCATCATAATGCTATCTTCTCTACTTCCTGCTCTCTGACTCTAATCTGGTGATACCCGGACCTCAAGTCAATTTTCGAGAAGTAGCAAGCACCATGAAGCTCATCAATCAACTCATCTATGTGAGGAATGGGGTATCGGTTTTTAATGGTCCTCTTATTCAATGCCCGATAGTCGATGCACATGTGAAGAGTTCCATCTTTCTTTTTTACCAATACCATTGATGAAGCAAAAGGAGATTTACTTGGCCTAATGTGGCCCATATCTAGCAACTCTTTTATGATTTTCTCTATCTCATCCTTCATTCGTTTCAGATGCTTGTAGGGAGTAATCATCACGGGCTTAGCACCCTCCTCTAACTCAATTATGTGCTCAATACCTCTATTTGGAGGTCTACCCAATGGGATGTCACTAACTCTTGAATACCTAGAGGATAACTTGGTTTTTGCTGCTCCATCTGCGTAGGCATCATCACCAACTCTGCTTCCCACTCCACCTACTCATGGAAAATTAATCTCTCCATCCTCCTAAGTGATATCATCCTCAACCCACCATCTGATATTGCCTTCAATACATGCTTCTTTCCATCTACTTCAAATCTAATTTCCATCTTATGAAGGTTAAGAGTGAATTCTCCTATGGCGTGAAGCCATTTCATGCCCAAGACAATATCCATGTCTCCCATATTGACAACATAGAAATTTGCCTTGAAGTCATAGTTGTTTAAACGTAGAGGGAGATCTGAAATCATTGTTACATGAAAGTGTGTATCCATCAGCTAATCTAACCTTGATACCGTCAAACTTTGTTGTTTGAATACCACACCTTGCCACCAACTTCTCATCTATGAAGTTATGCGTTGCACCTGTATCCAATAAAGTTATCTGTGAAGAACCCTTCTGGCTCAACTTCTGTTTGCCTACAGAATGGGATTCTAATATGACGTACTACTGGCAAAATTGTAATATGCAGAACATAGGATAAAACAGTAAACGGAAAGATATCATAGTAAAATGCCAAAAGCTTTATTCATTCTCAGGAATATCATGTACAAAGAGTATCACAATGCTTACAGTATAACCATCGGCAACAAAAGACTCATTCATCATTATCTCCCGACTACACCCACCCGACTACATATAACGCTCGGCGGTGGTTAGACAACCAACCGACACGACGTTTCATAACAACATTACATTAACATTAATCTGAACATGTTTTCCCGAAAGTACATGACATTACATGACATTATTATTCTTTACTAACTATTGTTTTATTTGACAATTGGCCGACTACGGCCGACAACAAAGTAAAATATCCGACTAACATCATCCCCCCCAAAAAGGAAGTCGTCTTCCAGACAACATACATACAACAAGATAAGATTACTGAGAAGTAGGGGGAAGGGAGTGCGTCCCTGGATGCACAGATGACGTCGGAGTGGTGGAAGAATGCTCTGCTCTCAGGCGCCTCAGCTCCTCGTGCGTGTGCGAAGCTGCCGATCTGCCAGGATCTCCCTCTCCCTCGCCGCCTTTACCATCTGGGCTGCCTCCATCAGTTGGCTCTTTGCCTGCTCTGCTTCGCATACTTGGCCGCCAATTCTACCTCTTTTGCAGCCAACTGGTCCTCCAATGCTCTCATTCTCTGCTGCCATGCTGCCTCTTTCTGCTGTGCCTCCTCCTCCAAGGCTGCCACCCGAGGCTCCAAGATGTCCAATCGGGCTCCCCTGTCACTGGCAAGCTGAGATTGTTCAGTCAAGTTATCCTGAATGCTCTTGATGGTCGCAGCAGACTCATCCTTGACCCGCTGAAGAAGTCTATAGGCATCCACTCGGCGAGATACTGCTACCTCGGTGGAAAATCTTTGGCGCTTCATCAGAAGAAAAACATCTCGGAAGGCAAGCTCGATGTAGTATAAACTCTCCAGGACGCCTGCATCCCGCCCTACTAGCCTCGGTGGCCGACCCCGCCAGGCTCTCATCATAGCAGGAGTCTCTCCTGCTGGCCACCCCTCGCCAAATATCCGTGCAAACTCCGCCTCACACCCCATCTGCACAAATCCCCGAATGCGGTGAACCTCCTGGCCTACCAGAGGCGATCGGCCAATCCTCAGGTCCCTGGAAACCTGTCCCACACGGATCATCAATCTGCCCATGTGCTCAAGCTCCTCCACATATCTCTGTACCGTGCCTACTGGGTCCGACGGGTCCGGCTGTGACATTTCCACGACAAAGCCCTCTGTGGAAGCACCCTCCTCGTTCTCCTCATCATCAGAAGGTATACAATGTTCTGTCTCCTCTTGGGGCGGTTCCCCGACTACCGGCTGAGGCTCCTGAATGGCTGTCTCTGGTGCCTCTGCTATGCTCGCCTCCGGGTGTGCAAGTGTGTCTTCGCCGATCCTGGCCGTCTCACTCTGCTGGGTGTGAATGATCGGCCCCTCCTCGTCCCCTTGTCCCTCCGAGGGACTCTTCTCCTGCTGGTCTGGCTGCTCGGCCACGTCCAAGGTGAGGCCCACCGATCCCAGCCAACTATCGATTGTGCTACCCCGGGTGCTCCTGGGGCTGGAGTTGTCTCCTCAGTGGCCTCGGTCCTTCCCCCAGCTCCTGCTGCCGAGGTTGCCACTCCTGTCGCTGCCGATGCTGACGGTGGTGTAAGAGAACAAACTGCTGGCAGTATCTCAACCGAGGCAGTGGAACCTGCCGCCGATACAGTGAGTGCTCCCTGTGATGTGGTGGCGGGGTACCCACCACAGTGATGCTCGATGATGACGGCTACCCTCCAACATCACGCTGGCTCCAATGGCGCAGGAGGGTGAGCGTTCTTTGAGTGTGTGCTACGGTTGGGTGGCGGTTTCGAGGAAGGTAAATCACGCGGCTGTCTTTGGTATATAATCTTGCCTCCACGACCCGATGGCGGCGGACACCTCCTGTCGGCCGGTGAACTCCGATGGCGAGGAAGATAAGTCAATGGGCTCCTCTCTGTCAGATGCATCGCTCTCCTCCGAGGCCTCCCCCTCTGATGTTTCCTCTTCCACCGATGCCTCCTTCCGTTTCCTCTTTTTCCCCAAAGCTGTACCCTCGCCTACTTGCTTTACTTCCAGTTTCGACCAGTAAAATACGGTAGGCCATCCTGGGTCCAGGTGAGTGAGTGGCCGCAACCGACCCCAATTGCCCTCGGGCACCTGTGTGTGCACGGCATTAAAAAAGAGAGCTATGGCGTGCTGAGTCATATAGAAGGCCTTATGCCTCTGCGCTAGGAAATCCCTTATCCGCTCTGTGAGTAGCCTCGCCCAGTTGTATACTCGGCCAACGCGAAGTCCGACCATGAAATCCACCTGCCATAAGGCAATGTCCGACGCTCGGCTCGCCCCTGTGAGTCGGCATTTCATTAGGTCAAGCAAACATTTCCATTTTGCCGTTGCTAGGTGGTTCTTCCGGAGGCCTCGATTGCCAGTATTCCATATGATATGCTGTTCTTCGGCTGACAAGTCGCTTCGGCACACTTGCTTGACCAGCAGTTCTTTGTGTTCCTGTGTCATTCTCTTGGGTTTGTTAACCCCTATTCCCGAAGCCGGGACGCCGAACACCCGCTCAAAGTCCTGAGGCCAGAATGAAACGGTCACTCGGTAACCTCTGTAATCAATGACTGACTTGTGCGTATGCCTGCAATAGTTCTCCACCATCGCCTTCAGCCAAGGCTCGAACTCCCAAGAATTGAAAAAGGGCACGAGCACAGCCTTGTCTACCCGAGCATGTCGAAGCGCAACCTTCAGAGAGTGGTCGTCGGGAGTGCTTCGCCACCATTGCTTGCACTCGTTGCCGGTCAGGTTCTCCCATGCCATTGTTTCATTATCGGCATCCATCCTTTTTCTTTTCCCAGCCGAGGCTACCTTTGGCTGGTGCTGCATAGCCTTCTTGCCCTTGTCCATCTTTCTGTCAGTTCGGCGATTCCAGCCGATTTTATAACTCTCGAGACTGCCGAAGCTATGAAAACTGCCGAATTTCTGGTGGGAACTGCCGAAT
>VDFB02095126.1:0-25226 GCA_007258455.2 Sequoia sempervirens | reverse complement strand
ATTGATTTGTGATCTTTCTCATAGCAATGCATGACTCCATCATCACCTAAACACTGAATGGCTGGTGAGAAACTAGCAGCTGCGTATAATCCACTTCGAACAATGTTGTGTGAAGTGGCCAAAGGTTGATGATTACCAATTCCTAGTATTTTATTCTTGAACGTCTCCAAGCTGAAAGAGCCCAAATTGGTATCAGTTAGCTTGCCCAACTTCGAAGTGAACTTTGACTCTGACATAAATGGTTTGCTCAACTTCTTGATAATTGCTTGCTTGGATGCACCATTGTTGTCCTTACCAGTTGTTCTTGCTTCAGCCATCTGTAAAACAATGAACATCCATGAGTAAATTAATTTAGAAAATAAATAAAATATTGTGCAGGGGCTGCCAATCGACTTCAAGAACTTGCACATTATATCTCGCTTGGTAAACTCTAACTTCTTCTTCAACAGATTTCGAACTTCAATCACTTAGAAACAAACTTCTAAGCAAGCTTCAGCAACTTAATACTTCAAGAAATCTGCCAACTTTAATCAGCACTTGGACCTTTGTAAATTCGCACTTCACACTCTCAGCAAATCAGCAAGTGCGCACTTCCAGCAAATTAATTAGCTTCAGCAATGTGGTCTTTTTCAAGTTTTAGTAATCTCGGAGCACAAACCGAACTTCTTTGGACTGTAGCTTCAGCAACTTCTCTTCTTCAAATTTCGAACTTCTTCAATAACTTTCAGCCACAAGCTTCCTCAAGCAAATTCGAACTTCAGTCTCAGCAACTTCCAACGCCTTTCACTCAGCAACTCACTCTCCAGCTTCAAAAATTCGAACTTTTTCAACAGATTTCAAACTCAACACCGGACTCAGATCAAATCGAGTTCCTTCAATTGGTGAGGAGAAATGAAAAACCCCTCATTTTTTATAGCAAAAATTGAATTCTAGAAGGAGCTAAGTATAGCCAGTGCATTAAATCTCCACTACACTTCAAGAATTCGAATTTTCCCTCTGGTATTTTCAACACTTGTCTCTCGACGTCAGGAATCTTGTTCTTTTAGTAGTTCAACTTTGACTGGCATCTTTTAATTTACGTTCGAAAAAATTTAATTTAAATTCATCTTTAAATCAATTTCCATTCACCAGCCGAAGTTTTGTCTTGCAAATTTTAAATTTCAATCACCTCTGACATTCTGGAAAATTCATCTGTGAAGAATTCAATCAAAAATATCTAGGCAATTTACTTTAAATTCATCGTCAAAGCATTTTCCTTTCAAAAACCATTTTATTCAAATTTGCCTTAGAAAATTTTAAAATTTTCCCTTAGGAAAATTCATAATTCGAGCACCAATTAAATTCTTCACCCAAAAAGCGTTGGCGAAGTGCAGAAGACATGGAAATCCATTTCTCATCGAAGATCATCAGTACCCAGAAGAAAATTTTCTCGAAAACATGATGAATCCATGGGTACACAACGAACGGGTTCATTTAAATTTTAAAATTTTGAACCTTAGAAAAATATTATTCAACCAATTTAAATCCGTTCTTCATCTCTGTGAACACCTTGTTGCTCAGACTCGAAGAATTTTAAATTCATCCTGTAATGCCAGCATCTTCAGACTCTGTCACTGGAAAATTCATCCGTGCTCCAAGAAAAATTTCATCACCTTCATGTGTAGGCGTATTTTCTAAGGAAGAAAATATTTTGCCTTAGAAAAATTTTGAATCACTTTGCATTTTTTGAAAATTTCGCCTTGGGAAATTTTGTTCAACTTTATCCATTTTCCTGTGAGAAAAAATTTATTTTAATTCACTTAGAAAATTCTTCAAGGCACATGTCATGGAGGATATTTAATCCCAACGCCTGACACATTCTTTATTTTACTCACCACCTTGCATTTTCTTTTTCTATCCTCCATAGGCTTAAGAATTCCAACGCCTAGTAACACTTACCACCTTGGGCGCATATGACACTTGAAGAAGAATAATAACCACGCCTAGGAATATTTCACTTCACCTTTTACCTTGTTTACTGTAGAAACCCTAGTTTCCCCCTGTTCCTGAATCTGATGTTTTTTTGTGTGTTTTGCGTTTTTGAATGTTTTTTCAGGTTTTTGTGCAATAAATGAAAATTGTGATTTTTGAAAGAAATACAGAAGAAATTCAAATAAAATAATATATCTCTGGAAACGATAGATTTTGTTGCTAATAAGGATGCCAAGCAATTTATTGATCTTCAGAGACAATTACAATAATGATCCACTAACATGCAATACAAAAAGCAATGATATTTATGAAAACCTGGTTTTCTTCCTTGCTGCAATAATGACTGCTGGTAAAGGTACGGCTGCAATAAATTCCTCTCTCTCCCTCCTTCTGATGATGAGGGAAAGGTGCCAGGAAGATAGACGCCCCAACTGGAGAAGATAAACTGAAGGAATAGAAGGCGATTTGCTTGCTCTGGAAAGTACGCCTCTCTTTTGAAGAAGTACGGCCAGGTACAGATGGTACGGCCTGAGTACAGCAGCAGCAATAAATAAAAAGGTACGGCCTCCTCTGAAACCTCTGGATATGTAGAATATATGCGCCTGGATTGCAAGATGACTTCTGGATAAAGAAACTCTCTGAAACCCTGAAGTTTAAATAACTCTGAAGCTCTATAATTTCTTCTGGATGAAGAAATCTCTCAAATGGCAATAGATCAGGTGATATCTCACACCCTCTGAACTGCTTTCAATGGAGATGGCTCATTCCCCAATGAATTCGAGACTGAAACCCTAAGGCTTCTTGCTCAGACCAAACTTGATCAATTTTCAATCATCAATATGCATAATGGCTCGAAATCCAAGGCAAAATGGCTTATACCCTCAAAAGTGCGATTTCCACCAAAATAGGGAATCATTAAAATATTCGCACTTTTTATTTAATTACTTTCAATAGTCTCCAGCCAAATATTTATTATAAATTTAATTGTCAAATTGGCCCCTCTCTGATGATGGCGACCCCCTCAATCAAAATCACTTAAGTTATAATTAAATATTATAATTTTATATTATAATCTCCAATTAATTAATATTTAATTAATACAATTAAATATTAATATCTCTCTCATTATTCATCCGATGCCTGATCCGTCTGAAGCTGACGAACACTGAAGTGATTCTGAACATTGACAAATCCATACTGCTAAAAATAGCAGGGGTCCCACGCTGACTGCTGTTAGTCGGATATTTTACTTGTTGTCGTTTGCTTGTTGTCGGCCGTAGTTGGCCTCGGCCGTAGTTGGCCTCGGTCATACTCGGCAGTTGTCAAATAAAACAATAGTTAGTGAAGAATAATAATGTCATGTAATGTCATGTACTCTCGGCAAAACATGTTTAGATTAATGTTAATGTAATGTTGTTATGAAACGTCGTGTCGGTTGGTTGCCTAACCACCGCCGAGCGTTATATGTAGTCGGGTGGGAATAGTTGAAGGGATATACTGATGCTGCTATTTGATTATGTGATGATTCTGAATGAGTTATGTTGTAAGCATTGTGATACCCTTTGTACATGATATTCCTGAGAATGAATAAAGTTTCTGGCATTTTACTATGATATCTTTCAGTTTACTGTTATTTCTATGTTCTATTTATTACACGTTTGCCAGTAAGTAGAATCCTATTCCGTAGGCAAACATTTGGCACCGTTGCCTGAACGGACTAGGGCATCATCCACCATGGCAGCGTAATGGGTCAACCAGCGGAAGAACCTATAAATGCTAATGAGGAACGAGAAGACTCATTGACAGAAGATTTGGTAAATTTGTGGAAAATCTCGCTCCGTGATCACGTACGTAGGGAATCCCTCGTTCGGGAGATCCCTGAGGAAGTCATCTGGGATCGGCTGGAAGTGAACGACGAGGTGAACCACCTTCTGAACCGCATGCCCAGGTTGCTGGCCCGCCATTTCATTATTCTGCAAGACTTGCGAGAGGAAGAAGCCCGTGAGCGCCGAAGGCAGCAAATCGTGCAACGTTGTGAAGACCGAAACAAACGGGAAGAGGAAGAACGGGATACTAGTCGGCGCCGCACTTCCGGCAACCAGCAATGATCGCTTGAACAACTAAATGCCCGTACGGCCGAACAAAGATAAGAATAGAGTACCTGACGGGCACGGGACTTCGGAAGAGCAAGTTCGGCGATCACTCAGACTACAAGAGCAAGAAAATCGGCGAAGACGACTAAGGCAAGTCGGTAAGGAACTAGATGAGGACTTAATTGAAATTAATCAGAGCATAAAAAGAACATATGAAAATTTGCAAAAAATAGACACATCTATTGAACGAGCACACTACAGTTTGATAGAAGGAAGGGACGAAGACCCCTTCAGCAGCACCCCTTATACAGAAAAATATAACCTCTATGACAATGAAGATGAATTGAATAGTAGCATCAGACGATTTCGAGAGTTGTCACTCTCGGACGACGAACACAGAGTTAGGAGGGGAAGGCCAGAGCTTAAGACCCCAGGGCAGAGAGAGCATCGGCGGGATCCTGAGGAGACCCACGGTGTTGCGGACGCTGACGGAGGACGTGGCAGTGACTCGTACGTGGCCGAGAGTGCTGGTGACGCACAGGGACGTAGCGAGGAATCCACTAGTCTAATCGGGTCCAAAACACAAGGAGGTCAACAAGGAGGTCAACCGGTAAAGATGGCTCAACCGGATCGGCAAAAGTTGCCGAAATTCATGGGGAATGGCTCTGAGGATCCCGTACGGCATTGCAAGACATGCGAGACTATCTGGATAGCCAGCGGGCAGGATGACCCCGACCAGTGGCTAAGGGCATTTCCAGCAACACTCAGGGACAGTGCCATTGACTGGTACTCGGAACTGGATCAAGCACAGAGAGCCACATGGAGGGTCCTGAAGCAAAACTTTGAAGCGGAGTTCAAACTTCTGCGGGACGATAGTGAGATCGTCACTGAAATATATCATACCAAACAAGGGAAGCATGAAAACGTACGGACCTACAACAGGAGGTTGAAAGACTTGATCGGGAAGCTGGAGGCACAGCCAGCCGATGGGTTAAAGAAACGATGGTTCATTGAGGGACTAATTCCCTCACTTCGGCGAAAGATGAAAGTAGTACCACCGTCCTCGTACACCGAAGCATACAATCGGGCGATGGATATTGAAAGTGAAAATAGGACTTCCTCGAAGGGAAAAAGGAGGGATGACGACGAGAGTGCTGAGGACAGTGACGATGAATCGGCAACCGTACAGGCCCTTCGGCGGGATATGATGCGGATAATGAAAGAACTGAAGGCCGACAAGGACGGATCCAAAGAGGCCAATGAATTATGGTGTACGGACTGTAAATCGGAAGGTCACACAAAGGCAAGTTGCCCAAAAAAGTTATTCTGTGACATCTGCCAGGTCATGGGACACTCCGTCAAGGAGTGCCCATACAATCTAAAAACTAAAAGTTCGCAAGTATTCTTCACTCAAGGCGAACAGTCAACACCGCCAACCACGCCACCGAAGCCACAGAACAATAATGCATCCCCTGGAGGCTACCGCAACAATCGGCGAAATACGCCGAGAAGTAAAATTCAGTATGACAGCAAAGGACGACCGATGATTCAGTGCCGGAACTGTAACGAATGGGGTCACTTTGCGAGGGATTGCCAGAGCGGCCAAGGCAGCGGGGGAAAATTGTGCAAGTGGTGTGGACCTGGTGACCATGAAGACACCGACTGTCCGAAGCAAAAAGGAAGTATCAATATGCTGGAGGTAGCCGACGAGGAGGTCTTGGCGATTACAAGAGCACAGTCAAAACGAGCAAATTATCCAGATCCCCGTACGGAGAAAGAAAGATTTCGGGAGGCCAAGACAAAAGTAGCCGAGGCAATGGCGAATGAAGGAAAGAACTATAAAGCTACCAGTACGTTGCTACAGTCGGAGTCGGAGAAGAATATCGTACGGCAGGTGCTTCACACAACCGTACCCATTAAGGTAACTGATCTTTTGCAAACAATGCCTTCTCTCAAAGTAGCACTTACCAATGCTATTGGAGAAAATCTTCCGAAGAGTTCACCAGAACGTACGCCAGAAGTGGTAGCCGAGACTTCGGATCCAATGCTCCTAGCAGTAAGCATCGGGAGGAAACCAGCCGTCGTCGAGATGGAAATCTTGGGCATGAAACTATCTAATACTATCGTCGATGGAGGTTCAGGAGTAAACGTACTGCCAGAGGAGACTTGGAAGTGTCTGGGTAAGCCGACTCTTTGGCCCCCGACATTTCACCTTGTGGGGGCAGATCAACACGGCATCAGACCACTGGGTACACTGATGGAGCAGAAGGTCCTGATCGGCACACAACTATTTCTGCTGAATTTTGTAGTCATCCCAATGGAGAAAAAGGCATACGATGCACTCTTGGGACGGGGATGGCTGATTGCTGCCAAGGCAACCCACAACTGGAAGCGGAATACACTCTCAATAGAAAATCGGGGGAGGAAATACACCATTGATCTGAAGAACCAGGCCGTCAGCGAGGATTTGGCATCCTCGGCATCTGAATCCGGAGGAGACTCGGACGACGAGGAGAGAAAGACAATGGAACCAGATGAAGAAGGGGTATTGGAGATCGGCAGTTGCTCCGAAGATGAGACCAGTTCACTGAGCGGATTGTTTCACTGGCAGATGGAGGATTATGAAGTCTTCCACCCGGATTGCCACATGCTGCAGGTCAAGGAGGGGGAAGAAGAAAAGGATAATGGCTCGACCAGTGAGACATTCCCACCTGAGTACGGAGAATATAAAGAAGGTACAGCCGAATTGGATGTAACTCCAGCCCACAAGTTTGAACAGGTACGAGATGAAAAAATTGTGTTGGAATTAAAAAATGAAAAGTATGAAAAAATTAAAAAATTAGAAAAAAAGAAAAGAGATGAAGAGAGAAGATGAACAGAAGTGGAAAAAATTAAAAAGGAAAGAAGAGAGAGAAAAAGAGGAGAGAGAAAAAGAACGAAAGTTGAAAAAAATAAAAATAAATAGAAAAGAAGCCGTGAAAATAAAAGAAAATGACGGAGTAAGTAAAGAAGAGCAAGGCGTATGGGAAGAAAAAGAAAAAGACGAGAGAATTAAAAGAAATCAAAGAGAAGTCAGAAAAGAAGGCAAAAGTAGAGAGAATAAATTAAATAATAAATTAAAAAAGTCGGCCATCAGAAGAAATATTAAATTAAGAAAAGTATGGAAGATTAAAATATACGCCTGGAGAATTAAAAAATCCGTACGGCCAAAAGGGAAATGGAGCAAGGAAAGTAAAAGACGACAAATTAAAGGGAAGAAGATTAAAAAAGGTCAAAACCCGAAGAGGAAGCAAGGCGTACGGCCAAGAAGTAAAGAAAGAGGTGAAATTAATATAAAACCTAAAACCGTACGACCACTTGAACAAGCAACAGGAAGGAGACAAAAGGAAGGAAGGAAAAATTCGCACGAGTTAATCAGTTGCCGAACAGAGGAAGGCGTACGGCTACAGAGAACAAAGGAAGACGTACGGCTGCAGAAGACAGAGAAGGAAGCCGTACGGCATCCAGGATTTCACAGACAGCACAATCCGCCAGAAGGAGAAATCGTACGGCGTCTGAAGGATTGCAAGGACGTACAAGGTTTCAGTTACCAGACAGCACGCCAAAAGTTGAAGCTTGTGAAGGACGTACGGCATTCACCATTCGTACGACACTCAAAACTTGGCATCGTACGGCATCCAAGAGACCTCCAAACCGTACGGTATTGTCACCTTTTCCAGTGTTCATTTTATTTGCCTGTGGAAAACGTACGGCCTTTGCAAATTAAGACGTTGTCAGTGGAAACCGTACGGCCCTTGGCTCTGGAAAAATTTGGCAAGTCTTGCATCGTACGGCTCTTCCAGAGTGAAATTGGTGCCAGAAGTGAAACCGTACGGCATTTCAGCCTCAGAGAAATCCGTACGAAATTCAAACTCAGAGAAATCCGTACGAAATTCAAACTCAGAGAAATCCGTACAAAATTTACACTCCAAAGAAGTCCGTACGGCACAAATTGCCTCAGAGAAAACCGTACGGCATCAGCACAGGGGGATCCGTACGGCATCAGTGGTATCAGGAAATTCCGTACGGCTTTGGCACTGCAAAAGGATCCGTACGGCATCAGCATTACAGGGGGATTCGTACAGACTCAGGGTTTCACAGCCGTACGGCCATTCATCCAAGCCGTACGGCCTTGGCAGATCATCTGGCAGTTCGGCAGTCTCCCTCGGCCATTCGGCAATTTTTGGCAGTTCGGCAGCCTTCATCAGCAGTTCGGCAGTTTCTGGCACTTCGGCAGTTCTCACCGACGGTTCGGCAGTTTCTGGCACTTCGGCAATTTTCACCGACAGTTCGGCAGTTTTTGGTACTTCGGCAGTTTTCACCGGCAGTTCGGCAGTTTTCATAGTTTCCGCAGTCTCGAGGGTTATAAAATCGGCTGGAATCGCCGAACTGACAGGAAGATGGACAAGGGCAAGAAGGCGATACAATATCAGCCAAAGGTAGCCTCGGCTGCGAAGAGAAAAAAGATGGATGCCGATGCCGACACGATGACATGGGAGAATCTGACCGGCAACGAGTGCAAGCAATGGTGGCGAAGCACTCCGAACGACCACTCTCTGAAGGTCGCGCTTCGACACGCTCGGGTGGACAAGGCTGTGCTCGTGCCCTTTTTTGGTTCTCGGGAGTTCGAGCCTTGGCTGAAGGCGATGGTGGAGAACTACTGCAGGCATACGCACAAGTCCGTCATCGATTACAGAGGTTGCCCAGTGACAGTTTCATTCTGGCCTCAGAACTTTGAGAGGGTGTTCGGCGTCCCAGCTTCGGGAATAGGGTTTAATAAGCCCAAGAAAATGACGCAGGAACACAAAGAATTGCTGGTCAAGCAACTGTGCCGAAACGACTTGTCAGCCGAAGAACAGCGTACCATATGGAATACTGGCAATCGAGGCCTCCGGAAGAATCACCTAGCAACGGCAGAGTGGAAATGTTTGTTGGACCTGATGAAGTGCCGACTCACAGGGGCTAGCCGAGCATCGGACATCGCCTTATGGCAAGTGGATTTCATGGTCGGACTCCGGGTTGGCCGAGTATACAACTGGGCGAGGCTACTCACGGAGCGAATAAGGGATTTTCTGGCGCAGAGGCATAAGGCCCTCTATATGACTCAGCACGCCATAGCTCTCTTTTTGGATGCCGTGCACACACAGGTGCCCGAGGGCAATTGGGGTCGGTTGCGGCCACTCACTCACCTGGACCCAGGATGGCCTACCGTATTCTACTGGTCGGAGTTGGAAGCAAAGCAAGCCGGCGAGGGCACAGCCTCGGGGAAAAAGAGGAAACGGAAGGAGGCATCGGTGGAAGAGGAAACATCGGAGGAGGAGGCCTCAGAGGAGAGCGATGCATCGGACAGAGAGGAACCTATCGACTTATCTTCCTCGCCATCGGAGTCGAGTCCACCGGCCGATGAGGAAGTATCTGTTGCCATCAGGGGTCAGGAGGCTGGCGAGATTGACATACCAGTATTGCAGTCGGCAGGATTCACTCTTCCGACACCGCCAGCCAGCCAGAGCACACACTCGGTCACGTTCACCCTCCCCGTTGCATCAGTTGGAGCCGGACGGATGTTGAGGATAGCTGCTTCACTGCCGAGAGCATCGCCAGGGTGGGCACCTCTCACCACCACATCACAGGGGGCAGTTACCATATCAGCAGCAGGTTCCACTGCCTCGGTGGAGATATTGCCGGCAGTTTGCTCTCTTACACCACCGTCAGCATCGGCAGCCACAGGAGTGGCAATCTCGGCAGGAGTTAGGGGAATGACTGAGGCCACGGAGGAGACGACTCCAACCCCAGGAGCACCCGGGGTAGCACAGATCGACAGTTGGCTGGGGTCGGTGGGCCTCACTCTCGACGTGGACGAGCAGCCAGCCGAGCAGCCAGACGAGCAGGAGAAGAGTCCCTCGGAGGGACAAGGGGATAAGGAGGGGCCGATCATTCACACCCAGCAGAGTGAGACGGCCAGGATCGGCGAAGACACACTTGCACTCCCGGAGGCGAGCATAGCCGAGGCACCAGAGACAGCCATTCAGGAGCCTCAGCCGGCAGACGGGGAACAGCCCCAGGAGGAGACGGAACATTGCATACCTTCGGATGACGAGGACGGGGAGGGCGCCTCCACAGAGGGCTTCGTCGTGGAAATGTCTCAGCCAGACCCGTCGGATCCGGTAGGCACAGTACAGAGATATGTGGAGGAGCTCGAGCACATGGGCAGATTGATGATCCGTGTGGGACAGGTTTCCAGGGACCTGAGGATTGGCCGATCACCTCTAGTAGGCCAGGAGGTTCACCGTATTCGGGGATTTGTGCAGATGGGGTGTGAGGCGGAGTTTGTTAGGATATTTGGCGAGGGGTGGCCAGCAGGAGAGACTCCTGCCATGATGAGAGCCTGGCGGGGTCGGCCACCGAGGCTAGTGGGACGGGATGCAGGCGTCTTGGAGAGTCTATACTACATCGAGCTGGCATTCCGAGATGTTTTTCTTCTGATGAAGCGCCAAAGATTTTCCACTGATGTGGCAGTATCTCGCCGAGTGGATGCCTATAGACTTCTTCAGCGGGTCAAGGATGAGTCGGCTGCGACCATCAAGAGCATTCAGGATAACTTGACTGAGCAATCTCAGCTCGCCAGTGACAGGGGAGCCCGATTGGAGATCTTGGAGCCTCGGGTGACAGCCTTGGAGGAGGAGGCACAGCAGAAAGAGGCAGCCTGGCAGCAGCGAATGAAAGCATTGGAGGACCAGTTAGCTGCCAAAGAGGTAGAGTTGGCGGCCAAGAATGCGAGGCGGAAGCGAACAAGAATAATGATAGGCAGCCCGGATGGTGAAGGCGGCGAGGGAGAGGGAGATCCTGGCAGATCGGCAGCTTCGTACACGCACGGAGGAGCTCAGGCGCCTGAGAGCAGAGCATTCTTCCACCACTCCGATGTCATCGGTGCATCCAGGGACGCACTCCCTTCCCCCTACCTCTCAGTAATCTTATCATGTTGTATCTGTCGTCTGGAAGACGACTTTCTTTTTGGGGGGGATGATGTTAGTCGGATATTTTACTTGTTGTCGTTTGCTTGTTGTCGGCCGTAGTTGGCCTCGGCCGTAGTTGGCCTCGGTCATACTCGGCAGTTGTCAAATAAAACAATAGTTAGTGAAGAATAATAATGTCATGTAATGTCATGTACTCTCGGCAAAACATGTTTAGATTAATGTTAATGTAATGTTGTTATGAAACGTCGTGTCGGTTGGTTGCCTAACCACCGCCGAGCGTTATATGTAGTCGGGTGGGAATAGTTGAAGGGATATACTGATGCTGCTATTGATTATGTGATGATTCTGAATGAGTTATGTTGTAAGCATTGTGATACCCTTTGTACATGATATTCCTGAGAATGAATAAAGTTTCTGGCATTTTACTATGATATCTTTCAGTTTACTGTTATTTCTATGTTCTGTTTATTACACGTTTGCCAGTAAGTAGAATCCTATTCCGTAGGCAAACAACTGCCAACAACTGCTAAAAATAGCAACTTCTGCAAGAAGTGATCGAATGAGCCGGAACGAAAGCCAACTAATCAAGAACTGACAATCTGAAGCTGAGCCAACTCCAACGTGACCCTCTATCCAGTCTATCAGCCTACGAGGGTCGTATGATAGGCTAATCCTGTGCTCCGAGAAATGTCACTGAGAAGGGGACATGACATTTACCACCTTACACTCACCTTTACTCACTTCAACTTAGGCGCATATTAGCATGTGTGAAGGATGACCCTTGGGCTTCCTTATTTTATCCTCACATGGCCCCATTTGGGCGCATTTCCACATAGGTGAAGGATGAAGTTTCCAACGCCTTTCACAAGTGACCTTTCGACTTCCTTATTTTGTCCTCACATGGCCCCATTTGGGCGCATTTCCACATAGGTGAAGGATGAAATTTGTTGACTCTTTGAATCTTAACCTTGGGCGCATTTCTCATGTAGAGGAGGATGAAAACTTTCAACGCCTCCAACAAGTGACCTTTCAACTTCCAGCTTTTGTCTTCACATGGCCTCTTTTGGGCGCATTTGAGCCTAGGAGGAGGATGAAACTTGTTGACCCTTTTGACTTTCTCCTTGCATGGGCGCATTTGATGCTTGATGAAGGATGGGCGCAAATGGAGGGTGGTGGAGGATGAGTTGGATACTTAGAAAAAATTTCTTATACATCTCTCAAGGTGGGCGCATTTTGATGGGTGAGGAGGATTAACATCTTTGACTTTCCTTGACTTTTTCAAGCTTCTTCTTGCATGGGCACATTTTCATGGTGGTGCAGGATGAAGTTCCAGACTTAGTCACTTTTTCTTCGTCTTTGCCAGTTCCTCCATGCCTTACTATAAATAGTAAGTCCCTTGATTTTCACACTTCAGAAGCTCAGAATAGTTTGAAATTTTGAACGCTAGATCTTCACGACCTCATCAACCTGTTGATACTGCTATTTCGGGTTGGCCTGCTATTTTTAGCCCATTTCTGAAGGTGGTTTGCTATTTATAGAAACTGCTTGCTTCTGATACCTCCACAACTCCGTTTGATTTGAAATTCGAATGACGTGCTCCTCACCACGTGACCTACCTATTGGCATCGGCGCATGCCGCTGACTTTCTATTTTTAGCCTGTTTCTAGAATGACTTACTATAAATAGTAAGTGCTCCGTTTGCCCTCAAATTTTATCAGCAGATAGCTTGGAAGACGCTGATTGTGGTGGTATACATCGGTTTTCGAAAATTCTGACTTTTTACCCCTCTTTTCAGGCCCCGAAGCTGGAAACCCTAATTTGTTCAGCATGCATATCAAATGATCTTCATTTGTCCTGGTTTCTATTGCATTGCGATCAGTTCGTGATTCTGAAGTGCTGGGACGCGGCTGCCGGGATGCACCTGCTAAAAATAGTAAGTTCCTAAATGAGTGACCATCTCCGTTTGCATGTCACGTCACTGCGTAGGTCTCGAAAAACCCATAAGGAATATGCAAACATGCAAAGAAAACCCTAACATGCAAACCCTAAAAATAGCCTCTGAAGGCTGAACTCTGAAAGTTGTCATCTCATTTTGCATGTTATACTGTCGCGAAGGTCTCTGAAAACCCAGAAGGAATCTTCCAACATGCATTGAAAAACTCTGCATATAAGCCCTGAAATCTGCTCTGGAAGTTGAACTGCTAAAAATAGTAAGTTGTCTATTTCAGCTCAATTTTTGCACGCAAGCAGCTTGATGTATTCTGAATGCAGTGTGACTGTTAAAACTTCGAAGGTGCTGAAAGATTGCCTGTAATTGTACACTTACTAAAAATAGTAAGTAGCTGGAATCTGATGAAAATTTGCTGAGAGCCTGCTGGAAGCACACTGACCTCGATGTTAATCTCCATTTTCAATTTATTCACTTTGTTCGACATCAGATTGACCAAAAGGATGGAAACCCTAATTTTCAGACTTGGCCAAATTTTACATTTAAGCTCACAGACGGGAACGTCCCCAGAAAGGCAGACACCAGAAAAGAGACAGACAGAGAGAGAGAGACAAAAACCAAAGCCAAAAAGACCATAATGGAGCAAAAATTAGGGGTCCCCATTTTGAATGGGGCGATGTGTGAAAAGGTCACAACACTTCCTTAGAGGCGACTGGATGGAATAGGGAGGTGCATGAGCATGCAGACATTGCTTGTGCAGATTTTTGGTATTTTAACAATATCCCTTTCAATGTGGCGAGTTCTCCTTACTGGCACAATTTGGTCACTGCATTGATAGTCGTAGGAAAAGACTACAAGGCGCCTTCTCGCACGAACTTGAGTGGGAGGTTAGTTTATGTTCTTTAATTTATGTTTTCTAAGTTTAATTTATAATGAATTTAAGCTATTTTTTTGTTTACAAATTAAAATTGTGTACTTAATTTCACTTTGTACTTGTAGATTGCTTGCTAATGCAACTGAAAGGGCAAGGGCAGCAATAGAGGAACAAAAAGAAAAATGGCAAAAATGTGGCTGCTCTATTCTTTCTGATGGGCGGACAGATGGAAAAAACCGTACCATTATTAATTTCTTGGTTGCAAGCAAAGAAGTGGTGTTCTTAAAATCAGTTGATGCCTCCCACATTGTAAAAACTACAGAAAATTTGGCTACGATGTTGGAGGAAGTTTGCATGGAGGTGGGGATTGCAAATGTTGTGAAAATCATAACTGATAATGCAACAGCATATGTGGCAGTAGGAAGACTCCTCCAAGATAAACACCCCTCAATTTTTTGGACACCATGTGCAGCCCATGTCCTTGACCTTCTTTTGGAGGACATAGGAAAACTAGATTGGGTCACACCGATTGTAGAGGACGTGAGAAGGATCACTAAATATATCTACAATCACCCTTGGGTTCTTCGCTTGATGAGGGAGCACACCATGGGCAAGAATTGGTGAGGTCAGGTGTCACAAGGTTTGCAACGATTTTTTTAACGTTGCAAAGCATTCTTAGTTCTTTGACGGCTTTAAAACAAATATTTGTGAGTCAACCATGGATGGACTCAACCTATTCGAAGAAGCCGGAAGGAGATAAGGTGTCAAAAATTGTGTTTGATGCCGATTTTGCACAAAGGGCAGCAGAGATTGTGAAGGTAACTTCAATTTCAAAACATTGAATTTGAATTCAAATTGAATAAATTTTTTAATGTCTTTCATTGTAAATTTGAAACTCTAATCTTCTTGCATTTTTATATTGTAATTTGTTGGGTCAAAGCCCTTGGTTAGAGTGCTCCGCTGGTGGATGGGGATAAAATCCCAATGGGATAGCTTGATGAGGCCATGGATAGGGCCAAGGAGGCTATAAGAAATTATTATAAAGGGGGCAGCCTTAAATTTGATCCCATTTGGGAGATTATTGACAGGAGGTGGAACCGTCAACTCCACCAACCCCTCCATGCAACAGGGTACTTCTTGAACCCTCATTTCTTCCATTCAAGCACCTACTCAGATCCTACTGGAGAGGTTATGGAGGGCCTCATGAAGTGCATTCAGAGGATGTCACCTGACCTTGAGGCGGGATGTAGAAACCCCTTGTTTCCCCGTTTCCTGAATCTGATTGTTTTTGTTTGTTTTCTGAAGTTTTTGAGTTTTTTTGTGTTTTTGCAAGAATATTGAGAGATGGCGATTTTGCAAATAAATAGATAATAAATTCAAATAAATTCTTTCTACTCTGAAAACAATAGATTCTATTGCTAAAATGGATGCCAGTCTATTTGTCAAACTGCTGAGACGATTACAAGAAAGATCCAGATACATGCAAATGAAAAGACAATATTTTATCTGATGAAAAACCTGATTTTTCTTGCTGCAAATAATGACTGCTGGTAATGGTACGGCTGCAATGAAATGATCCCTTCTCCCTCTGAGAAATGATTGCAACTTGATCTAGAAGCTGAGGCGACTCTAAGAAAGATGATAGCAGACCAAGATGGAAGGCGTATTTCTCAAGATCAAAGTGTACGGCCCAAATGATGAAGGTACGGCCTGCTGCAGGAAAATGTACGGCTGTGTACAGCAGTAATAAATGCAAAAGTACAGCTATCTCAAACTCCTCCAGAATATCAATGAGAATGGCGCCTCAATGTAGAAAGCTCTTCTGAATGTATATCTCTCTGAACTCCTGATGATATGAACCTCGGTGATGCTCTGTAATTTCTTCTGAATGAAGAAATCTCTTTGCTGGCAATAGATCGGATGATATTTCACACCCTCTGAATCGCTCTCACTGGAGATGGCTCGTTCCCCAATGCATTCGAGACTGAAACCCTAAAGCTTCCGTTCTCTGACGAAGACTTGATCAATTTTCAATTCACAATGACATAATGGCTCGATTCCCAATGAAAAATGCTTAATACACTGAAAAGTGCGATTTCCTCAATAATAGGGAATCATTAAAAATTCGAACTATTTATTCTTTTAATATTTTCAATAGTTCAACTCAAATTTTTAATTATAAAATATAATTAAAAATTGGCCCCCTTTCATGATGGGCGACCCTCTTCAGCCAAATCACTTAAGTTATAATAAAATATTATAACTTTATATTATAACACTTCCACAATTAATATTTAATTAAATCAATTAAATATTAATATTTCTCTCAATATTCACCCAATGCTCGAGCCGTCTGAAGCTGTCGACTGAGGAAGTGATTCTGAATGCTATCAATCCATACTGCTAAAAATAGCAGGGGTCCCACACTGAGTGCTGAATACTGCTAAAAATAGCAACTCAGGCTAGAAGCGTCCGAACGAGCCCGAACGAAAGCCAACTGATCAAATACTGCCAACTGAAGCTAAGCCAAGCTCCAACAAGACCCTCTATCCATCCCATCAGCCTACGAGGGTCGCATAATAGGCTAATTCTTACGGACTCTGATGCTCGCCAAAAATGGGGACATTACACAGGAGACCTCATTGTTAATGAAATCCAAAGTTATAGAGAAAAAAGGGGTGCACTCTTCTCATTAGAGCTAGCAAAGAGAGCAATACACAATCAGCCACCAGGTATAAAATTTGAAATTTACAAGTTACAAATATTGATAGTTTGATAAAATATGTTTTCAACTTTTGAGTTTTGA
Organism: Sequoia sempervirens; assembly: GCA_007258455.2. Taxonomy (NCBI): domain Eukaryota; kingdom Viridiplantae; phylum Streptophyta; class Pinopsida; order Cupressales; family Cupressaceae; genus Sequoia; species Sequoia sempervirens. Next base: position 8,521 of record VDFB02095126.1, on the reverse strand, counting down.
CTTTCCTTTCTAAGTTTCTAAGTTCTCTTCTAACTCTTAATTTGTTTTTTGTAGATGTTTGGTGGTAAAATTGGGGTGGAAATACCCCACATCTCCAACAATTTTCCCTTCGTGTCTTATCGCAGCCTTGTAGTCCGTCCAATTGTGAGCGCAATTGGAGTTTGTTTGAGGCCTTCCACACAAAGAAAAGCAACAAACTAGCTCAAAAACGCCTGAATGACCTTGTATATGTGCAATATAATTTTCGGCTACACAAAAAACAGGTTAAGGAAATATCAGATGATCCAATTGATTGGGATGAGATAGATCCATACAATGATTGGATAGGGCGAGATGAGCAACCTCCATTGTTTTCCAAGGATGAGATCTATGACTTTGAGCGACAGGCAATGGAGGAGGGGGGTGGATTTGCATTCTCATTGGATGACATTGTGGATGATCCTGAGGAGTCATTGGCAGTGCCAGAGCCACCAGCAGTAGGATCTACATCCAGGATGGAGGTAGAGCAGCCACAGTAGATGCCTACGAGTCGGGCCATGACTACACCCTCTCCCGTAGTGAGAAGTACTAGACATGGGAAGAGGAAGATGTGAATTTGTAAAAGCTGAAATATATTAATGTTGTATTTACTTTCAGTTTTACAAAAACAATTTGCTATTTTCATTTTGTTTCAGACTATCAGTATCAGCGTATTGAGCATTCCACATGGGGATGCGATTTTGTACCTAATTTTCTTTCAAATCAATCAAATATAACTAGACTCAGCTTGTTTCTTAGATGTACTCATTTTATTGACTCATTGGATGCATCTTATCATTGAATTTTGCAAAAAAAATGTGTTTTTAATGAAGCTTAAGCAATTTTTTAAGTTGCCGAGTTATTTCCGAATTTTTTGCAAGTTTTTTCCGTATCGTATTTTCCGGGCTTGGCGAGTTTTTCAACTATGTACTAGATAACTTCCATGTGGGGATGAGAGCCCTACAAGTACCACAAATTAGAAAATCTTAGGGATACCAATTGGACCTACAATGCTAAAGTGTATTTCAAAAATCAATTTCTAGTTCTAGTCTCCTTAACTAAATTGTCCAAACCAGAAAGAAAGATCATTCTCAAGATAATGATCTACAATGAATCCACCCATACAAAAACATACATAGATTGCAAAAATTGCAGATCAGTCTTGTATAGTTACGAGCACAAGAGAGCATATCAACTAAAAGTGTTTAGAATGGTTGACATGCTAGCACAAGACAGATGAATGATACAATGAGCCACAAGATTGGTGTTACCTTTCCTATGTTTGATTACACGGATTGTTGTAGATAGGCCATCCACTCAAGCTGATGCAAGCTTGGCATCACATTTAAATCCATATAAATTGGAAACGTTTGACTTGAGTGTATAGTAGTCTTCTTAATAATGATACAGTCTTTTCACTAGCACAACATGAAAGTCACATACCATTCCCAGCATGAGGATAAGTAGCAGAAAATTAAATCATTGGAACTGTTAAAATGATATGTGAAAGGTTGTTGGTATCAAGTCAAGACTGCTCCAAGTGTGTATTTAGGTATTTATCTCCATCTCAAAAGGCTGATGTAATTACCCAGTCAAACATTAGCATGCCATATAGCCTTTTCTCAAGACCTTCAAAAGCCTAAAGTTATGTGTTGTACACAAATTGATTGTTTTGGCAATTCTACATCTATTATGTGAAGTATTTCCTAGAAAAAATGAGTCCATCTTTTGTGAATCAACATTTTGAGTCATTTCTTGTTGAACCCTCATCAATGTAATTGCCCATGGTGATGGGTTGCCAAGGGAAAGAAAAAACCAACAAATCCACTAATTCTTAGTACAAATATGCCAGGTCAGCCTAGGGAAGAAATTGAAAATGAAATAATAGGTCCTATCATTCTGATTTTATTGTACAGAGATAAGGTTTCTATTATTGGTTTGAACATTGAGTCCTATTAAATGTCTCTATCAGCTTTTAATTTCATCTTCTTTGATGTGTTTCTTTGGACGAATTGATCTAGACAACAACATGTGTCTTCAATATACATGCAGTGTCCAATGGCATTACAATGATCTGCCCAAGTAACCTTACTAGCACACCAATGTTTAATATCCACACAGCAATCTTATTTTTATTTGGATCGAATGGCTTGTTTCACCTATATATGGATACCCACAAGAGCATGGAATGATGACAATCACTCTCACAGCAAACATTACCAATTTTGTAATCATCACTCTTGTACATGGTCCAATCTCATCTAATATAAACTAAGGTACTTTTGCATGGCCAGTTCTTCAGAACTTTGAATGTGCTTGGCATTATCTAAACAACATGTACTTTCACCCCTGTACATCCATTTAACCCATGACAATGATAAGTGTAAGGAAAACAGTTAAAAAGTCTCTTTGCCATATTGTGGTTTGTGTGCAATTCTTTCTTATCTTTCTAGTGTGTGCATTGTGAGGCCATATCATATACCCTTTTAAGTTTCCTACAATTGAGTCAGTACTTTGAAATTTTGATATACTCTTTTACATTTTGATGTTTTTCCTTTTAAGGATCCCATCAATGTTTTCACTAGTCTCTTAAATGTATGGAAGATAAATTTGCGGTTTACCTTATCATGTGTTGATATTTTCGTGAAAGCATGATTCCTTGCTTGCTCTTTGGAAAGCCTATTTAATTTCCAATTCTTTGTATCCATTTAGTCTGAGAAGTCTTGTCAGATTCAAGTTCTCTTATTCTAAACGGTCCTCATTGAATATCATTGCTAGTTTAATGGAAAGTGTATTAAAGATACCCTCTCTTTGATAAGGATAAAGGTATGGCTTTGCTCTCAAGTAAAGGCCAAATCATCTCTTATTAACTAGAACATCCAAAAACGGCATACAACCATCTTGCTCAACCTCCACTATAAACATAATGTATTCATATTGATTATTCAGTTGATTTAGAAACTCATACAAATCATATCTACCATGAGGCTAGGTCTTGTTGGTGTCATCTATAAACCTTTTCTACCATTTCAGCTTCATACAAAAAGATTTGATGGCTTTAAGCAGGCTGTAAAAATCCTCAAGGGCAAATAGGAAGTAAAATATGCCAAGCCCAAATAAAAATAAGAAGCTTCACAAGGGCCTAAAGAGTATGCTAGTTTAAAAATAACGATGTATTTTCTCTAGATTAACTGGTACACCAATATCGTCCATGATGTAATGAAGAAAGAATATTTTCCCTCATATGAAGGAAGTAGAACACCTATCTAGATTGCTGTATGGTTGGTTTTTTTGTAGGGTCTCTAATATTTGTTTTCTTTGCACATGATGATACTTCCACTTCTTCTTGTACATATAAGGGCATCATTAAGATAAACCTATAATGTCCTAAAAAAATTTTTACTTTTACAACTTTATAATGAAGAAGTATGAAACCCTCACACTAAACACTTCTAATCACCAAGATCCCGATCTGGGCAAGCTGAGAGCATATGGTGAAAGGACTAGAATAATATAAAATTATTACACTTGTTGGCAGCAACACACACAACATGCAATGCATGCAAATATAATCTAAAACTGTTACAATACCGGTTTTGGCAGTGTAATGGCATGAATTTGCAACCCCTTGCAATTTCCCCGTTTACGTTACCTCCTACCTTAAAGAGTTAAATTCGATAATGCAATCCATATTTCTGCCACTTTTCCCTATCCAATTGGCAGTTGTTTTATGTGTAGGTGGGGGATATTCTGTCGGGGACACTAGCACAGTGTGCTACCGTTCTAACAGGATTCCCGCCTCTAGAATTTGCAAAGGCGTTACACTCCTCCATTGGACGCGAAGTGTAATGTCTCCTACCCCTCGAACCGACTTTGAATGGCTCCTTTGCCTCCATTTTCACCTTTCAAAAGACTATCTCATTCATTCTTTCATGCTATTGGATCATCATCACACTTTAGGGAACTCTCTTCACTGATTCTTAGCATTTTCAAGCTCCACCACCTCTATTGAAGCTACAAGTTGGAGTTTTGTTGGTTCACTCTCTTCATTGTTGCGGCAACATTGATCTTTGAAGGCTTGCACGCTCGTTCCTTCTCCCATTTTCCTTGAGAGCACGTGGTTGAAGGTGATATCACTCCATCTCCCTTTTACCTTGCATTATCGTTTTAATATCGTAGCATATTGTTGTTCAATGTATTGCTTGGTATTCTCTTTCAATAGCTTTCTTTATCATATTTCTTCAATCGTTGCTATTTGGTTGTCCGTGGAGGTGGACACACCAAAGCGGTCGACTGACTGAGGCAATCCTCTAAACACAGCCCCAACATTTTCCCGTTTTTTGTGTGTAGGTGTTCCTTGAGGTGAAGATCTTGAAGATATCAACTCGTGGGTAGGAAGTGTTGTGACCTTTTCACACATCGCCCCATTCAAGATGGGGACCCCCTAATTTTTGCTCCGTTCCGGTCTTTTGGCTTGGGTTCTTCTCTCTCTCTCTCTGTCTCTTTTTTGGTGTCCGTCTTTCGGGGGGTTGTGTCCGTCATTGAGCTTAAACGCAAAAATATTGGCCAAGTCTGAAATTAGGGTTTTGAAATTTTTTGGTCAATTCGAGGTCAAATAAAGTGAGTAAATTGAAAATTGAACTTAACGTTGTTGTCAGTAGACATCCAACAGGCTTCCAGCCAGTTTTCATCGAATTCTGAGGTACTTACTATTTTTAGTAAGTCTGCAATTCAGGGCAGTTCGTCAGCATTTTTGAGATTCCGATCGCCACACGGCATTCAGGGTATGTCAGGCTACTCATGTGCAAAATTTGAGCGAAAACAGACAACTTACTATTTTTAGCAGTCTGGCTTCCGGCACAAATTTCAGGGTCCAGATGCAGAGATTTTCTTTGCATGTCTGGATATTCCTTCTGGGTTTTTCAGGACCTTCGCGATGATGTAACATGCAAGTCGAGGCGACTACTTTTGGGATTCAGCCTTCGAGGCTATTTTTTGGGGTTGCATGTCGGGGTTTCCTTTTGCATGGGGTGATGATTCCCTTATGGGTTTTCAAGAGCCCCGATGGTGTGACATCTGAAAGCGAATTCCCACTTTCGATGCATAAAGGAACTTTACTATTTTAGAAGGTGTGTCGGCGGTAGCTTCCGGTCAATTCGAGCTGATCGCCAATGCCGCCAAAGCGAGAGGAATCTTTGATACATCACCGATTACAAGTTAAAGGGTTTCCAGCCGAATACAAAATAGAGCATCAAAAGTCAAAATCTTAAAATCGATGTAAACCACTACTTGTCCAGCGTTCTTAGTCCTCTGGTGAGAGTATTCAGTCAAAGCGGAGCACTTACTATTTATAAGTAAGTCGGAATTCAAATATGCTAAAAATAGTAAATCAGTTGCATGCATGATTAATGCGTGATAAAAGATCCGCGTGGTGAGAAGTCGGCTCATTCAAATTTCAACTTCGATGGGAGCAGGAGCTACTCGGAAACATGAACTTACTATTTATAGTAAGCCACCTTCAGAAACAGGCTAAAAATAGCAGGGTGACTAAAGTGGCAGTGCCGACAAGTTGATAAAGTCATGAGGATGCTACGTTCAAAATTTCAGACCATTCCGAGTGCCAGAGGCGTAAATTCAGAGAACTTACTATAAATAGCAGGGCACGTAAGCTGGCAAGGATGATGAAAATTCGTCTAAGTCTGGAGTCTCGTCCAGCAGGCATAGGGAAATGCGCCCATCTCAGCTAGAGGCGTAGAAATTTTTTGAAAATGAGTTCATCCTTCACACAGGGCAAAATGCGCCCAAGGTGAGAAAAGTCAAACAAAGTCAAAGTTTTCGTCCTGCAGGCATGAGGAAATGCGCCCAAAATGAAAGAGGGAAAGTTGAAAATATTCTCTAAGGCATGAAAATCCGCCACCCTCATCCAAATGCGCCCAAGATGCAAGCTTATCCTTCACAGGAGGTGAAATGCGCCCAAGGTTGCAAGGAGTCAAACGAGTCAAAGTTTCTTATCCACCAGCAGGGGCAAAATGCGCCCAAATGCATGCATGTGAGGACAAAATAAAGAAGGCGAAGAGTCACTCCTGAGGCGTTGGAAAAAGTTCATCCACTAGACACATCAAAATGCGCCCAAGGGGAAAGAAAAGTCAAAAGGCCAACAATCTCGTCCTCCTCCATAGGCAAAATGCGCCCAAACTTGTGCATGTCAAGACAAAAGCGTAGAAGTTGAAGGGTCACAAGGCGTGGTGGCAAGTTCATCCTTCTCTCACATAGAAATGCGTCCATATTTGGATGTGAAAAGTAAATGCAAGTGGTAAATAAGGTGAAAGTTTTCCCAAAGCGTGGTAAAGGATGGTAAGTGTTGGGCGTTCAAAGTGATCAAGGTATGTGTGGCGTGTTTTTTTTTATTTCCTCTCAAAGTGTGATATGCGCCAAGAGTAAGGGAGTTATAAGGTGTTGGAAAATGCTAGGCGTTGAAATGTTTGAGGGTGGTGAAAATAGAATGAAGTGTGCTAGGCACCTCAGGGGGAAAACAGAATATTCTCTAAGTGTTAAAAAATTTGCCTAGGCGTTGAAATATTTCAAGGTGTTGGGAGTTAAAGTGTGATAAGTGTGCGCCTATGTTGAAGGAAATATTTTCTAGGGCGTTGAAATATTTCAAGGCGTTGAGAATAAAATGTCAAGTGTTGTGCGCCTAGAGTGATAAAGTGTTAAAAAAATTTCTAAGGCGTGAGATTTAAATTTTCTAAGGCATTGGGCTTTTGAATAAATATTTCCAAAGTGTGGAGTGAAATGCAAATGGCAAGTGAGAAGCAAAGCGTGCCGGGAATGAATAAATTTCTTCTGAATGAAGTTAATAAAAAAATTCCTCTCCACTGGCAATCAAAATTTTTCTAAGGCAAGTTCTCAAAATGCAAGAGATGATTTAAATATTTTCTAAGGCAAAATTATTTTCCTTGGAAAATACGCCTAGAACTCAGATGATAAAATTTTCCAGAGCACGAGCAACTTTCCTCAGAGATGCAGTCAGAGACGATGATATTGCAAGGTGATTCAAATTTTTCAAGAAGTCAGAGCAACAAAGAGTGATCACGGGCAAAGAATCAATTTAAAATGATGGAAATAATATTTTCTAAGGTTCAAAATTCGAAAAATTAAATGAACCCGTTCGTTGGGTACCCATGGATTCGAGACATTCTGACGAAAATTTTCTTCTGGGTACTGGACGTTCGTGATGAATGGTGGATTTCCAAGTCTTTCAAGCTTCGCCGACACCTTTTCAGTGGAGAATTTAATCAATGCTCAAATTGTGAATTTTCCTAAGGGAGAATTTTAAATTTTCTAAGGCAAACATGAATAAAATGTGTTTTCAAAGTGAATTTTCTTCGAACGATGAGTCTGAATGGAGTTGCCTAGATAATTTTGATTAAATTCTTCGAAGATGAAATTTTCCAGAGCAGAAGAGAGTTAAAATTCGATTTCCAGTAACAGAGCTCCGGCTGGCGAGTAAAAAATGATGAATTAAAATTAAATTTTCAAAAGCAAAATCCAAAACGCCAGTCAAAGTCAAGTTTCTATAAGAATAATATTCCTGACGACTGGAGACAAGTGTCAGAAACACCAGAGAGGGAAAATTCGAATTCTTGAAGTGGAGTAGTGGAGTTTAATGGCACTGGCTAAAATTAACTTCTTCTAGAATTCGAATTTTAGCTATAAAATGAGCAAGTTTTTCACTTGTTTTCACAGCTGGAAGTCGAACTTGCTCTGAGGGTGAAGCATTGCAGCGAGTCGTGACTGGAAGAGTTTGAAATTTTGCTGAGTCTGAGTGAGTTGTTGAAGTTTGAATTTTGCTGAGAAGTTGAGTTTGCTGAGGAGGCGCACTTGAGAGTTGATTAAATTTGTTGCTGAGAGAAGTACGCCTTAAGTTGCTGAGAAGTATTTGCCAAAGTCAAGAGGTGCTCACTTGCTGGTTGGAAGAGGTACGCCATTGCTGGTTAAAGAAGTATTTACTGAGGAAATTGCTGAAAGCTTGAAAGAGGTACGGCTTTGCTAGTGTTGAGGCTGAAAATTGAAATTTGTTTAAGCTTAGTTGAAGTTGCCATTTAAAAGGGACGCCTTGTAGTGAGTAAAGTAGCTGAGAACTTAGAAGTGCGAACTTGCTAGCTTGATGTTTGCTGATTGCTGATACGAAATAGTTAAAATTGCTGATTGCTGATTGAGAAGTAAAGTCATCAAAGTTCACTTAGAAATCTGTTCTAAGTGTCGGAGTTCGAGTATATTCAAGAGAAGAAGCTGAGGTTTGCAAACACGAGTTATTGCAGCTTCTGGAATTCGACTGCAGTCCCTATACAATGCCTTATTTTATTAAATTTAATTGCTGATGAATGATTGTTATGTTGCAGATGGCTGAAGCGAGGACAACCGGAAAGGACAATGGTGCCTCCAGACAGGCTATGATCAAGAAGCTCAAAGAAACGCTTTATGCCGGAGTCGGTTCATTTCA
>VDFB02095124.1:0-35280 GCA_007258455.2 Sequoia sempervirens | reverse complement strand
AAGTTGAAACCCATAAAGAAGGACAAAGAAAAGGTATACATTAGTGCTAGAATTTGTTATGTAGATGGAAGAAAAAATTTAGAAGGTATGAAGCATGAGTGTGTGTGTTATGCATTGATTCCTAGAGTGAGTAAGGAGGATAGTGAGAAGGTTCCAGAAGAAGTTTCTGGGATGTTGGATGAGTTTCAAGATATTGTTTCTGATAATGTACCCAAGGGTTTACCACTAATAAGGAAGATCAGTCATCAGATTGACTTGATTCCTAGAGCCAATTTGTCAAATAAGGCAGCTCATAGAATGACTCCAGCAGAAAATGAGGAGTTGAACAAGCAAGTTCAAGAGTTATTGAGAAAGGGTTTAGTACGGGAGAGTTTGATTCCATGTGCAATACCTGCAATACTAGCACCAAAAAAGGATGGGGAGTGGAGGATGTGTATAGATTCCTGAGCCATAAACAAGATAACAATCAAGTATAGATTTCCCCTGCCAAGGATGGATGACCTGATGGACTGTTTGAGTGGAGCTCAGTACTTCACAAAGACTGATCTGAAGAGTGGATATCACCAAATCCATATTCAAGAGGGAGATGAATGGAAGACTGCTTTCAAGACCAAAGAGGGCATGTACGAGTGGTTATTTATGCATTTTGGGCTAACCAATGCACCGAGCACATTCATGTGGCTCATGAATGAGGTACTAAAAGAATTTCTGGGAAGTTTTGTTATTGTGTATTTAGATGATATTTTGATTTTCAGTAAGACGCTGGATGAGCATCTGATGCATATTAGGAGAGCCTTTGAGAAGTTAAGAGAAGAGAAATTGTTGATTAATTTGAAGAAGTGTAGTTTTGCGAAGAGGGAGTTAGTGTACTTAGGGTTTGTTGTCTTAGCAGAAGGTCTCAAGATGGATCTAGAGAAGGTGAAGGCTATTTTGAAATGGCCTACCCCAAGAATTGCTACCAAGGTGAGATCTTTCCATGGTTTGGCTAGTTTTTATAGAAAATTTAGTAGAAACTTTAATAGTATTTGTGGACCCCTGACTGAAACAATAAGAAGGGATAGAAAAGAATTCAAGTAGAGTAGTGGAGCGGCAAAAATTTTTGAACTGTTGAAGTAGAAGGTGATAGAGCAACCTGTTCTAGCCTCCCAAATTTCAACAAGGTGTTTCAGGCGGATTGTGATGCCAATGGTTGTGCCATTGGAGTTGTGTTGAGCCAAGAAGGTAAGCCCATTGCCTATTTTAGTGAGAAGTTAAATGATGCCAAGAGAAAGTATTTTGTATATGATCAGGAATTTTATGCAATAGTTCAAGCATTAAAGAAATGGAGACATTATTTGTTGCCGAAGGAATTTGTTCTATATATGATCATCAGGCCTTGCAGTACCTAAATAGTCAAGCAAAATTAAATCAGAGGCATATGAAATGGGTAGATTTTTTGTAGAGTTATACCTTTGTTTGAAACATAGGAGTGGGAAGTCAAATAGGGTTGCAGATGCTTTAAGTAGGAGGCATACATTGATGACAAAGATGCAGATTGAAGTGGTTGGGTTCAATGAACTTAAGACACTATACGCAGAAGATCCTGATTTTGTAGAGGCTTGGAAAGCTTGCAAGGAGCCTATTACAGTGGACAGGACAAGGTGGCTAGATTTCATAATCCAGGATGGAATGTTATTTAAGGGAAGTCAATTGTGTATCCCGAGGAGTTCCATGAGAGAGAACTTGATAAAGGAGAAGCATAGTGGAGGAATGGCAGGACATTTTGGTAGGATAAGACCATTGCCATTATCAGTGAGCATTATTATTGGACTCAATTGTCACAGGATGTGAAAAAGTTTGTACAAAGCTGTAGGGTATGTCAGATAGCTAAAGGAGTGAGTCAGAATACAGGCTTATATCAGCCCTTACCTATACCAGATAGGCCGTGGGAGGATATAAGTATGGACTTTGTTCTTGGTTTGCCAAGGACACAAGGGAATGATTCAGTCTTTGTGGTGGTTGATAGGTTTTTGAAGATGGCACATTTTTTTCCATGTCAGAAGACCCATTATGTAGTCCACATTGCAAACTTGTTCTTCAAAGAGGTGGTTAGGCTACATGGTCTACCAAAGGTGTTGTTTGGATCATGACTTGCAAATTTGTGGGGGTACTTTTGGAGGACCTTGTGGAAGGCTGAAGAGCGAGTTGAAGTTTAGTTACGCACACCATCCACAAGCCGGATAGGCGGAGCGGAGGTTGTTAGGGGAGTTTGGGTAACCTAAAGAGATATTTGGTAGGAGATAAACTCAAAGGATGGGACTTGATCTTACCCGAAGTAAAATTTTCTTACAACAATTCTGTCAACAGAAGCACTTGTAGATCACCATTCCAGATTGTGTATGGAGGTAGCCCCAGAATAGCTCCATAATTAAGGAAGATGGACCAAGAGAAGAAAATAAGATCTCTTTGAAGCCAAGATTTTTGTAGAACACATCAAGGATATACATGAGAAGGTAAGAGAACATATTAACAAGAAGAATATGCGATATAAGGCTATGGCCAGTTAAGAAGAGGAGGTATAAGGAGTTCGGATTGGTGATGAAGTGATGGTCCCTTGAAGAAAGCGTTTCGATTTGGGAACATATAACAGTGAAGATGAAGAGGAGTTAGGTCCTATAAAATTTTGAAGAGGCATGATTCGAGATGCATATGAGGTAGAGTTGCGGATGGATTCAGCATTTCCCACAGTGTTCAATATTCCAGTTGACAAAGTATCATGAAGGTGGCACAGAGGATGTACCAACAATGGAACAGTATGGCATTACAACACCTACTTCAGAAAGGGAGGATATTGAAGCAATCTTGGATAGTCGTGTTGGAAGTACCAGAAATAGGCAATATGAAGAATATTTGGTGAAATGGAAAGGAAGGCCTATGGAAGATTCATCTTGGCTATCTAAGGTAGTGTTTTACTGGTTGGGTTTTCCTCAACCATTTGAGACGTGATGGGTCACTTCTCAAATTACCCTGGGTGTTTGATGCAGGAGCATCCAGTGGTGTAAGGGTAATCATGCATCACCCAAAAATAGTTAAATTTCAAGTTTCTCAGTTTTTAGATGTTTTTACATTTTTGGATACCATTTTCGTGATAATAAAATTCTCAATTTACGGTTTTTATTTTCTATTCCTAGGTGAAAAGATATTGCATTTTTAGTTTCCTAGATTTGTACCAAAAAATCTTTCAAGTTAGATTTGAGGCACTTAGAGTTCCCATATCAGCCGTAAAACTTGCCAAAATTGGTATAGAAAATTTCAAGCACGTTGTTGACTTTGATACCTTTCCAACAGTTCAAACGGTTCACGAATCGGAGTCTCGGATCAAAAGTTATGGCCCCGGGAAGTTGGCGCACTTTCTAGAAGATACAATTGCAAATTTTCTTTTGAAATTTGAACTTCAAGTTGTAATTTTTTGGCGCCAAACCACCTAAACTCAAAATGTAAAAAAATGTGAATGTTGTTTTGGCTCCAAACAAAAGAGGAGCTCTATTTATGGGTAGGTTTCTAATTTTTGGGTAACTTGTTGGGGACAAGCTCACATATTGCGAAAGGGTGATTCTGTAGCTTTCTGTAACTTGCATGTGTTGTAAAACTTGGGGATTTGAGATCCTCTGCATGTAAGATCCATTTCTGAATAATAAAATTATTCTCTTGTTTATGGGTTATTTTCTGTGTCTCGGGTTGTGCCCTCATCACAGTTTCAATTGTATTTATATCAATCCATATTTGGCGAATTCTATGGGATTTTTAAATGGTATTTTAAAAATTTGGTGAATGCCATGAGATTATACAATGATACATTTAAGTGTTTGGCGAATCAAACCTCAACAGAACACATACGTTGTAATTTTCAAGGAGGTTATGGCCCTATGATTAGCATGAAGGTATCACGGTAATTGGCAAAATGTGTCCTTAAATGTAATTATTTTTTAATGTTATTGGTGAAATGGGTCCTCATAAGCAACTATTTGTAAATTTTAATTGGCGAAATGGGTCCTAATAGAAAATGTTATTTTAATAGTATTGGTGAATATGTAGGTGATTTATTACATGTTTATGAGATTCCAGGAAAAAATATTAATCGTTCAATTTGAAATGCGTAGTTTGTTATGAAAAATTTATTACTTAAACATGCCTCATAAAATAAATCAATGGTGAATGGCCATGCATTGGACCAATAATACATAAAATCTAGGCAATTTGGCCACCCTATTGGGTGCAATTAATTTGAGAATTTCAACTTGGTCAATAACTAATATTCACCAATTGGTAAACATTCGCCACTAAAAAAATCTTTGTTGACAAAGATTTATAGGACACCTTTGTACCAACCAACCTTGATGTCAATCATTTCTAGGAAATAGTGGGCTACTTGGCCAACACTCACCATGTCACTTTTTAGACCAAGACTATACATCTCAAAAGTCCACTCACAACAATCCTTTCCACCTAGAAGTCTTCGTTCATAAGCATAAAATCATATGAGTCTTGGTAGATTGTGGAACGGGATTAAATATTTTCACCCTTAACTGGTTAAGGCATTGGGTTTCTCTAAAGTTTGTGTGGACATGACAAAGAGTGTTCTTCCACTGCTATCATAACAATACCAATTAGAGTTGGGCCTACAACATTGGATACCACGTTCCAAGTCTTGGACCTAGATCTCCCTTACAATCTCCTCCTTAGTCGACGATGGATCCATGCGATGAAAGTCATCCCATCCACCTAACGTCAATGCCTAAAGTTTCCCTACAAAGACATTGAAATCACAATTGCTAATGATCCTAACCCTTTTTAGTATTGCAATAATCTACAAGGAACCCCTGAACAACAAGTGCCAATAAATCAGGAAGCTTCATCATCTATGTCATCCCATTACATTGACCCATCCACATTAATCAAGGCATGCACTTCAAAAACTCCATCATCCAATCCTAAAATCTAGGTCCAAGACAAGGGGTGTGGTGAGTATTATATAAAGACATCCTATTGTGTCAATAAGCTTATAACTCCCAAGTCATATGGTAAAATGTTAGCAGTCAAGAGAAAATCTAAGGTCACTATTCAAGTATCTCCCATGACAACTTTCATAAAATGGGGAGAAATAAGTAAGGAAGCCATCAAAGAAGAAGATGTGACCACTTGGCTATAGAGAGAAGAGAAGAAGTTGTCAAATCCAAGCAAATTCCAACTGAACAATGTGGAAAAGGTTTTGAAAGCTTGAAGTGAAAAGGTTATGATGGACATAGTGGGCTTGGCTTGAACAAAACTGGGATGACAAGGCCTTTGCTAGTGTCTAAGCGACCAGAGGGCTTTGGGCTAGGGTTTAAACCAATAAGGATAGGTGTTCCTAGTACTAAGGCACTTTTGAGTGAGGAAGTGAGTGCTTCAAAGGATATTGAAACACCTAAAACCCCCAAGACATCGAATACATCCAAAGAATATATTGAGACCAATTCCAATGAATGGGAGAGGGACTCTTATAGATCAAGTGACTACGATATAGCCGAAATGTTCCAAGAAATTGACCTATTGGATACCATGACCAAAGATCCTGACCATACCTCCATTTTTACCTTATCCACCTATTTGCTAAACCTTGACAATACTGATGATGGCATGCCCTTAGTGTACCCACAACTCATAGATTGGGATCAACAAGGACTCCTTGTCTTAGATGTATTTGAAAATGAGGAAGCTATCACTGAGTTTATGGGATTATGAGAAGGATTTCCTAGCAGAGATTGTAAAGCTGATTTTACCATAGACTTGGATAGCATGACCTATTTTGGGGAGTCTATCCACCCCTCTAGTCATAAAAGTGAAAATAATATTAAAAAAAGGTCTTTAGGTAAAAACCACAAGACACCTCTAGACCATGAAAAAGTAAAAGGAAAGGACACATCCAAGGGTAAAAACATCTCCAAGGTGCCCAAGGATGGAGGGTTGGACCTACTTTCCATCAACCAAGAGAAATCCCCCATGCTCATTGAATAGTCTATGGAAGTCAACATTGGTTCAGATGAAAATCCTAGGATTGTCCATTTCACAACATCATTGCCAAAATCAGAACAACCTTTAAGTTTCATGCCTTTTTCACAAAATGACAAAAAAAAAATTCTTGATCTTATACTGACATGCCTGGGCTAGATCTTGAATTGGTTTTATATTATTTTCCTTTGTTTCTTGATGCCAAACCAGTCAAGTAGAAACTCAGGAAAATGCATCTACAAATTTCCCAATTTGTTAAGGATGAGGTAAATAAATTATTGGATGCTGGCTTCATTCATCCCATCAACTATGTAGAGTGGTTATCTAATCTAGTACCAATGTCATTGAAGCCAATAGGAGGAATCTGCATCTATATTGATTTTTGAGACTTGAATAAGGCATGTCCAAAAGATGACTTGCCACTTTCAAACATTGACATTATTATGGACTTAATGGCTGGCTGGCTATGAGATGCTATCCCTCATGGATGGTTTCTTGGAATATAATCAAATCAAGATAGCTCATGAAGATCAGTATAAGACAACATTCACATGCCCATGGGGAACATACTGTTGGAATGTCATGCCTTTTGGATTGAAAAATGTCAGGGCCACATATCAATGAGAAAATACCACGATCTTTCATGACCTCATATATACTCTCATGGAAGACTATGTGGATGACTTATTGGCTAAATCATTGACAAGAGGTGACCGTCTAAGAGTGTTGGAATTTTTTTTCAAAAGACTGGAAGAATATAAGGTACAACTAAATCTGAAGAAATGTGTATTTGGGTGACATCGAGAAAACTCCTAGGCTACATTGTTTCTAGATGAGGCATTGAGGTTGACCCTACAAAATTAAAAGCTATCATAGACATGCCACCTCCCACCAACATAAGTCAACTACAAACATTGCAAGGAAGACTCCAATCCATTTGAATATTCATCACACAAATAGTAGAAAAATTTCAACCATTCCAACACTTGCTAAGAAAAAGAGTATCATTCATGTGGACAAACAAGTGTCAAGAAGCTTTTCAATAGATTAAGGATTTCTTGTTAACACCGCTAGTTTTAATGCCTCCTATTGATGGAAGACATCTAATACTCTACATATTAGTAACCACATCAGCAGTGGGGGCATTACTTGCACAAAATGATGAAGGAAAAGAATGAGAAATATACTATATCATCCATACACTAGTGGGTTATGAACTGAATTACAGTCCTATCGAACATGCCTGCTATCGAACGTGCCTGCCTTGTGGTAGTTTTTGCTACTCAAAGACTTAGGAACTACATGCTGAATCATTAGAAAAGACTCATTGCCAAAATAGATCCATTGAAATATCTTAGCAAAGCAGCCTTGACAGGATGACTATCCAAATAGGTTATGGTAATTAGTGAGTATGAAATTCAATATGTTGAGAGGAAAGCCATAAAAGGACAATTCATCGCTAACCAACTCACAGAGGCACCAAAAAAAATAGATCATCCATTGGTCTCTAATTTTTAAGATGATTCTATTCATAGTGGACACTCCAGCTACATGGAAATTATACGTTGACGAGTCTCACACAAATCATGGTTCAGGAGCAGGCATATTATTTGTCACCCCTCAAGGTGATACCATACCTAAATCATTCTGAATTTCCTTTTTATGCACCAATAACATAGCATAGTATGAGGCTCTTCTCACGGGACTTCACATGGCAATCAAATGGAAAATCAAGAGCCTTCAAGTATACAATGACTCCCAATTGGTAATCTGGTAGGTTAATGATGATTATGACACTAAGAATGAAAAGCTCACTGCATATAAGTGAATGGTTGATAGTTTCAGGTAGTACTTTGACAACATTATATTTTTCCAAGTCCCCTGCATTTAAAACAAGGCAACATATGCAATGGAAACAATTGGTTCTCTCTTGGATTTTCTAGATAATGTGCCTCAATATGATTTCTTGGTAGAATAGTTATTGGTCCCTACCTTTGACATTCCTGAGTCTAAGATGGTTTGTTAATTATGTTGGTGGTGACTAGCACCTTTAGCTTAATCCCACCTTATGGGCCTACTACACCAGTATCTCCACCCCTACAAGAGCCACTCCATACTCCTTAGTCTTCGATTTTTAGGGCATCTTGCTTATTGAGGTTGAGCTACCTTCCCTAAGGGTATCCCTGTAAGGGCATGTTGATGATGAGGAATACTATGTCTCCTGACTACATGAGTTGGAATTGTTAGATGAATGAAGACAAAATGGATTGGTCCATTTAAAAGCTTATCGAAACCGTCTTCAATGCAACTACAACAAGAAAGTCTTGGTTCAACACTTTGACATGGGTGACTTGGTTTTAATGGAAAATCCCAAGAATGAAGAAGAGCGAGAGAAACTAGGCAAGTTTGAACCTAATTGGTTGGGTCGCTACATCGTCACGTTAGTTTGTGGGCTAGGAGCCTATCAGCTTCCAACTCCTGAAGGGGAACCCTTGTCACAGCCTATCAATAGTTTTCACTTGTACAATTCTACACCTAGCTTTAGAGAGACATGTCAATAATTTGAAAAATACAAAAATAAAAATAAAAAAAATTATCAACTTGGTGAAAACCTAGCAAACAGGCATCTTGGTGACACCAAAAAAATTAAAAAATCAAGAAAATAGCAAAGAAAAATAATTCATCCAATAGGGAAAACCACTTTAGTGGCACTTTGGATAAGTACCATGGTGAAAACCTGGCAAACAGACATCATGTGTAGTTGATCTTCACTCCATCATCTACCATCATGCTATTTGGTTTCCACCATTCATTCCTAATGTCTTCTTCACACTTTTCACATCATCCATAATAATGCTTTGTTGTCCTTCCCATAGCCTAGAACGATTAACATTATGCATCTTTTCACCTTCCATATCTATCTACAATAAAGCTTATCCCATGCCATCCCTAATAATTTGGTCTTATACCCAACTAGGGGAAGGTACTAAACTTACGTCTTCATTGGATTCTACACTTGATATTGGAGGTCACTATGTTAAAAATCCCAAAAAAATCAAATATTCCCAAAAATCCAAAAAAATAAAAATTCCCAAAAATAAAAATAAAAAAATATTCCCAAAAGTCCAAAAAAAATCAAAACATGTCAAAATCCAAAAATATCCAAATAACTTTCAAAAATCTCCAAAATAGAGTTAGAATCGGTCATTATCAGTCCAAGTCCAGTCAAACTACATTGCCTCTACATGTATAATGTAGGAAAATCCATTAGTCAATGAGTCCTCGAGGCATTAGGTCAAGTCCTTTAGGGTTTCTCGAATAAAGTCAGTAGACAGTTAGCCCTTAGTCAACAAAACAAATTCAAGTCATGTCAAACTATGAGGTCTCTATGCATTGTTATGTAAGCAAGGCCATTAGTCGATGAGCCCCTGAGGCCCTAGGTTGGTCTTTTAGGGTTTGTCGAATCAGTCATAATAAGTCAAACAATGTCATTAGATGCAAATAGTCATTTGAACCTGAAACAAGTCATGAATCAATAGACAAACTATCCAACAAGTCTTCAAGCCAAATCAGTCAATTGCCTAATTAGTCAAACATCAAATTAACCTCAAACATTCAATCAATCGATCATTTTTCTTATATAGGACGTGTCCTTGAAATTAGACATCATCACTGACAAACTCTGTGATTTTCCTTAAATAGGTGGTTACATGATCGAAACTAGACTTGATGTCTTATACGACATGTTTCCTCTCTTGAAACCAGGCATTGCCAATCATTCAACCTGTCAATCAATTAGTCAATGTTTCCAAATATCAACAAACAATCATTAACAAATGATTTAAATAGTTGTTGACTTTGTTGGTCCAATTTATCTTATCTTTTTCTTATTTTCTTTCTAGTCATGTTACTAACAACCTCTAGGATGTCTCACGGAGGATTTAGAGGAGCAGTGATGTCCCATGAACTTTTTCTTTTGATTATTGTTTGTAGATTGTCTTGACAAAACACCTAGGGCAGCTTCGCTCTTAGTATGCCTCATGACATTCCTTGTCTACTAAGTGTCTGTTTTTGCAAGTGGATAACATTGCACAACTTGGTTTATGTCATACCATGGTGTTTATTGTCCATTTGCCACATTTTTAATGCCCAATGATGATTAAATGTAATCCTAACATCTATCAAGCAAAATATCAATCTTTCTTTGTCTCCACTAACTCCATTCTAACATTTTCCTCTCGCTAACATTTCTCTTCATCAATCCTTACATTCATCCACTATTAGGACTGGCTTATCAGAATAATTTTTCATTTTTTTTGAAAATTGGCAAAATTTTGAAGGGGGCATAAGTCTACCCTATTTTTTCTGTCAGCACACTAGGGTATATTTTTTAACTGAATTTCTTTGACACAACATGATAAACTACATTATATCAAAGAGGGGGAAAATGTAGACACTAAAAATTGTCCTGGTCCCATGAACACTATATTCTTCATCAATCCCCCTTTCATCCATAATAATTAAATAATTTTTAATTATTTGATTATTGTCTAATGTCATATTTCTACTATCAATTAAAATTCATTTTTTCCCTCTTATTTCTTCTTTTGATTAATTAAAAAAATCTTATTTATTTAATTGCATCACTAATGCCATTTTCTTCCATAAACTAAATAAGTTTCAATTATTGATTTGTCTTTTTCTCCCACTTTTATTTAGTTTTATTTATTTAATTACTAATTTGTCTTTTTCTCCCACTTTTGAAATAAATCATTATTTAATTGAAAAGTCAACTTTTCCCACTTCTATAATTAAATAATATTTTCATTATTTAATTATTTATTTCCCCTCCCAAATTAAATAATTTTTAATTACTTAATTTTCTCCAACAACCTCTTTATTTGTGTCATTCTTATCTCTTCACATCTCATTTAATTTCCACCATTGATTGAATTATTTTGTAATTTAATCTCAACCATCCATCCATAACCTAGTCCTATCTTTGCCCTAATTTAGCCATAACCCTATTTCATAGAATTTTCATTCTTGGCCATTGATTGGCATATCTTATTGGCTTTTAATCTTAGCCTTTCATTCAAATTTGGCTTTCTATAAAAGACACCTCTCATTGTCATTCCAACCCTATCTTCTACATCTATGCAACCTAGCCTACATTGAGTTCAAGTACACCTAAGGAGACAAGTACAATCTTCAATATTTTGCTATCATTGCCATTAGGCTATTATTGCATACTCAAAATTTGAGGGAAATCAAGCATATTGAGCAAATGGAGGACAATGGAGGTGAATCAACCATGGCATAGGTAATAATGATTTATGTTTATGTTTCTATGTTAGATTGTACTTCATTGTTGGTTTAGGGATTTAGGGTTTCAGTTTTGATGATTTATGACCTTAACCTTGATTTTACCTTATTCTACACCACTAGATAGGGATTTCAAACATACTATCATGTTGGAGCTAGGGATAAGACCTATTATTGTAACTCCTTATAGTCACCGTTGTGCTTTCAAGGATTAGATAGAATAAACTATATAGGAGTTGCTAAAATTGGGACACATTAGACCAAACACAAGTCTATTCACATCTTCAAAGGTACTAATGAAGAAGAAACATGGAATGATGTGTATAGATTATAGGGTCTTGAACAAGAAAACCATAAAGAATAGGTATTCAATACCCTATATTGATGAGTGACTTTATGATTTACATGGTGTAACACACATCACCAAAATTGGCTTGTCTTCTAGGTACCACCATATAAGGGTTACTATTGAGGACACATTTAAGATTGATATTTGGTTTCATCATGGGAACTTTGAGTTTTTGGTGATACTTTTGGGCTTACTAAGGTGCTATCCACCTTCTAATCAACAATGATAAAATTTTCAAACTTCATATGAGGAAATTTGTATTAGTGTTCTTTGATGACATATAGATTTATAGCCAAGCATGAGATGAGCACATCAACCAACTAGATATAGTGTTGGCTATTCCACAACAGAAGACCTTCTTTTCCAAGAAAAGAAAATGCAAGATTGGGATGTAGAAAATCTTGTACATAGGACACATAATCAGTAGGATAGGTGTAAATAGAGATCCAAGCAATGTGTAATCCTTCTAAGAATGATTTACTTTGAGCACACTAACACAACTATAAGGGTCATTGGTCTTATTTAGCTACCATAAGAGATTCATTAGAGGATTTTGATCACAAAATGGCCTTACCCTCAACAAAGTTCACCAAGAAAGGTGCCTTCCATTGGTCCATAATGATACAAAGGGTATTTGAGCATTTAAAGAAGGTAACATACATTGGTTTCATTGTTGCAATATTTAATTTTCATAACCATTTGTGGTGCATTGTGATGCTTTCAGAGAATATCTAAGGATTTTTCTTATGCAAAAAGTACAACCACTATCATTTGAGAGTTGAAAATTGATAAAGAAAAACCATTAATTATCCATATAAAATAGGACGATGTTGGTGGTCACACATGCATAGACACACTAGAGTTTTCAAGACTTATAGACAAGTTTAGACTAGATATTCTTGGAAAGGCATGAAAGAGGATGTATCAAGCAATATGTACAAAAGTGTAAAGTGTTAAAGGATGAAACATGAAACCACATGCCTAGTAATTCTTCTTCATTATATGCCCCTTAAGTAGGGGGGCACCTATCAAGAATTTCAAGGTGAAGGAATCCATGATGCAAGGAGGTGTATTGGAAAAGTGTTTGTTTAGCTCATGTAACTTCATCATCTAACCCATGAAACATTTCAATGTTATAAGATTTTGACCCGTAAAAGCATAATTTATGACCTAGATAGCACCTCAGGGAAATCTAGCATTCAAGAAATTAGTGATGTAGAAACACCAGGGAATTCACTTTGAGGTGAAATCCACGACGAACATACTCATCAGACATTTCAGTGGAGCGTAGAATCTATGGTGATGAGTTGTGTTGAGAAATTCATGGAGGTGCGGAATTCATGATGAAGACTCAATCGGGTATTTCAAAGGCTTGCAAAATCTTCAACAGATAGTTTGTTGAAGTTTTCATTCATTTTGATCACACAAAAATGAACTAGGGTTTCTAATAAACACATACGAATCAATCCCCCAAAGCATAAAATCAAACAAGGATCGAATTGTGCCCAAGACTAGTTTGCATGATGATTTAGTCGGACAATGCAACTGGATTAAACCCTACTATTAGCCTACCCATCCATTTAATGAGAGGCGCTAAGATGCAAGTGCTCACTAATGCTTTAGGTTAAATTCATTAGGTTGTAGCTTATTGGTGCACATTCTAACTTATGTTTGATAGGCTGATTGGAAAATTTAATGAGAGTTAAAAGGGCTGGGGGCATTCAAAATGGTGTGTACAAAAGCGCGTGAATGAGCAATCAATACAAGTGTCTCAGGCATTTAAAATGGACATAACAACCACAATTATTTGAAAAGAAGAAATTTCGTGGGGTTCCCGCCGGTGTCAAACCAGAGGAGATCCCGGTGGAGTTCCCCACGTAATAGCCTATCGACTAATTACAACCTACCCTAACCCTTGCTTACCCATGACAACTTGAGAAACCACATAATATGATATATTTGAATTTAATTCTTAGATTTCATTATTATTCATCACCAATTCTATATTCTTCCATTCCTTTTAGATTGGCTTTATGAATATTTTCACATTCCTAGCTAGCATGGGGATGGTGTTAAAACACCTTTTGTATTACATTTTTTGACACAAGCAAATTCAAACATGTGTTAAATACATTATTTTTATGTCACTTCTTCTTGGTATCATTTTCAATTTTTACTATTTTTCTATGTTATACATATATTGTGACCCCCCTCACCCATTCTTCCATATACCATAATAATATATTTCTTTATATTTTAGATTTTTTAATACACCTTGTTTGTTGTGATTTTTCACACAAGTATTTTATCTTTTATATTTGGTTCCATTCTTATCTTCCCTACTTAGAGTCATTTTAGTTTCCAATTTCTCTTCTTAAAATATTTCCTCCTATTCTCAAGTGTACGTCCTCCTTATGCCTTTGGACTTATCTATATTTTCTGGACACCTTTGCACCTTCTTTAGGTAGAACTTCCTCTATGTTAGTGAAATTTTCTTAGGTTCTAACTTAGTTCTTGTAGCACTTATGTGTTCCATTCTCCTTCCTCATTTTTTTTTTATTGGGGATCTTCTTGCATTCTATAAATTATTCCCTTGCCTACTCACTCAATTAGATTTTATTGAAAATAATGTTGATGCCTTTCTATGGATCCCCTCCTTTAGATGTGACTACCTTGTCCATCTATATTTTAAATCATCAAAAAATGACTAGATCTTTCCAAACCTTATGTGTTATCAAGTTTTCCCATGCTCTTGCATTAGGTTGGCACATCTTAGGTTCACTTGAATTGATTATGTACATTATACTTGCAGATCAAGTCCCCTTCTTGAAAATCCATAATTACATTCTTTTCTAACTTTATCATGCCCTATAACCAATAAAAATCATCTACTTGTTATCCTTTTATTGTGTGTGCACTATCTTCCTCCAAAATTAAGGTTTAACCCAAATTTCCTTTGTTAGCCAAAGTTTTATTCATACATAATTTCACATACCCTACATTATACATTCTTGAACTACTTGTACAAGTTTAGATTCCCCTTTTCTCAAGTACACTCTAGAGTTCGTAATTGCTAGATGTTTCATCATGTGATTCTCAAGATATTAGATCTAGTTTATATTTCTTGTGAACACATTATTTTTGATCTCATGTGCTATCTAAATCTAATGCTAGAAATAACTAGCTATCTTCTTTGAATACATTTTAAGGGTTGATCTACATGATACATGTAACAATACCCCTTCTTTGAATACATGAAGGGTTGTTCAATACACGTGTAATTTAATTTACCCCTTCTTTGTCTCTAAACTATTTTTGTGGTTCAAGGATCTCCATGACATGCCTTATTAATGATGATCTAATTGGCTCTCCTTTTCACACATGATATTGAAAATTATGAGCTTGAATGTCTTGTCAAATTTATAATATGAGCTATTGATCTACACATTTAGGTATTTCGAGCATGATGTAATTAATCTTCTTGGGGACTTGAGTTCATTCAATATAGCAATAGTTAAGACTATTTTGTTTTTCTTTTCTTTATTTTTATTTAAATGTTTGTGTTATTTGTTTTTATGTCAATACAAAGTTACTAGGCAATAATCTAGTGTGTGGCTCATGTTAATTATTTCTTACATGTTGTGTACACATGAATTTTCCCTATATATGAATTTTAGATGATGCTTGAGGTTATAGAGTGCTTATAGTTTAAATATATATGAGCTCATTATGTTTTAAAAACCAATGTTATAATTTATTTTTGTTATTTTTATTTTTTTACTTTGGCTTTAAAACAAATGAACAATATTTAGTGTTCTATTTATGCAATATTAACTACATTCATTGAAAGCATGTGTGTACATTTGTATGCAGGTGAATCAAAATTTGAGTGCAATTTGTGATGGGGAATAAAAGGACTAGGCAGAGGAAGTATGATCGAAAAAGAGAGAGGAAGAGAAGAGTGGATGAAGGAACATCTGCTCAAGAACAACCCATAGAAATTATTGATAATGAAGATGACGTACAGGTAAGAACAAATTGAATCTAGTAATAGAATTATTTTCTGTGGCATAGAAAATATTTGATTTAATTTGTTCAAATCCATTATAGCATCATATGAAATACATTTAAAACCTAGTGACTTTAAAAATGGACATTTTTCCTAGAAATTCCTTATCATCTATTTCCAATTGCATTTGTTCCATGGAATTCTTAAGTTCAAGAATCTTTGATTTCATTTGTTCAACTCCACTTATAGCTCATTGAATCTCTCTTTCTTTGCTCAAGCACATGTAAATTCATATGCAATACAAAACCTAGTGACTTAAAAAAAAAAAAAATCCTAAATTCCTTATCATCTATTTCCAATTATAAATTTGCTCTATGAAAATCTTAAGTTAAAAAATATTTGATTTCATTTTTTCAACCCACTTAAATAACATTGAATCTCTTAGGAATTGACCTAGAATTTACATATTTGCATTCAAATTATTTCTATTTCTTGACCTATTTAAAGAAAAAATTATTTCTATAATTAATTGTACATTCATCTTTTTAAATTCACAAAGAGAAACCATTCTAGTCCAACATTTTTATTTCTAAGGTTCAATGATTACAATTAATCAAAGGTGATTTTAACATTAATCAAGATTGACTTTATAGAAAAAATTAATACTTGTAACTCTAATTTTTATTAAGAACATATTTAAGGAAAAGAAATAAGGTACAAGCTTCTAAATAAATAAAACCATAATAATGCATGATGTAAATCATAACAAGTGTATAACCATAATACATAAATGTATGTTATGTGATGTAAATCATAAAAAGTGTCTACAACATAATAAGAGTTCAAACCATAATACTATAAAACATGTAAAGCAAGTCAAATAGAGGCATATCTAGTATGAATAGAATCATCTGATCCCTACCTTGATCTCTCCCTCGATCCATGTCTCAATCTTGTTGTGTAATTTTTCACACACACACCCCACTGAAAGCAGGGACCCTCTTTCGCCCCAATTTTGGTATTTTGGCCCTTTGTTTTTGAGGTTTTGTCCTACTTAGACACGTGCTTAAAGTATATTCTGATTGCCTAAGTGTTTCCCCCCAGGTTATTCATTGAAAATCTTAAGTTCTGGATGAATTTTGGGCTTTTCCTCAGATTCGGGATTTTCCGCCGTGGTCGGATTTTCCCAGATCCTGCTTGAACTCCGGCTAGACCCTCATTGTTTGGGGATTTTCAATCTTCACGAATTTTTGTGTGGTCTGGATTTTCCCAGATTCTGCCCTATTGTTGGATTCCCAAATCCCTTCTCTGGCTGTCTTATCGACTGCATTAATGGCTCGGTGCATGTTCAAAGAAGTGTATTTAACTTGGTTTTGAGGTCTTTTATGCCATCCTGCTTCTTATTTTCCCTTGTGCTCTGAAGTGCTTTCATGCAAGTATTTGGTTGGAATTTTGGGGCATTCGACTTTGATTTTATTGATTTGGTGGTGGTTTCTTGTGTGCTCTCGCCTCTGTTCTTTGTGGGCGTCGTTGGGCTTTGTGTTTGCTGCTTCTGAGCTCAATTTTGCTTCATAATGGTATGTGTTTGATTTCCCTACCTTTAATTGAGAATAATGAATGTCATGTTGGTATTGTGAGGGCTTGTGGGATTTGAATTCCTATGTATTTATTTATTTCGTGCTAGGGTTGTTTGGTTTTACATCATTTATCATCCCTTGGGTAAGTCTTGAACTCACTTTTCTATCTGCATTTTGATGAATCTTTCCTGAGAGTATCTAGTAAACCCTAGTAGTGACTTAGCAATTGAAACAACTAAATTCGGAGCTGGCCTATGCGCTAGTGGCAGATGGTGAGGTTTGAAACCTACGGCAGGGTCATGTTTGGTTATTTCATTCTAAAATTGACCTAGAATGCAAATAAAATTCATGAAAGGCCCATCCCTGGCTTGCCCTAAGTTAAATTTTTTGAAATCCATAGTTGGTTCAATATCTGGGTGAAATCATGATTCAACATCACAGTCCGGGATTATCCATCCCTTTTGAATTTTATTTTCCATGACACTATCATTCTTACACCAATGAAATCCTTTGTGCATATCAGCCGACGAGATCTTTGCTTTCACCAAGACCTCACCCCGCGAGGAGATGTCTCATCGATGTTCTTTCCTACTCGCTTTCGGCAAGATAAACCAAGTCGCCAAGATGTCATAGCGGGACCCTAAAGTCTGGCCGATCTTTCATTCTATTGCTGTGACTTTTGCTTTCAGTGAGGCCTTTCACCAAGCATGTTCACTTTTGCCAAGCTTTGTTCCTTTTAGTCAGGGAGACATCCATCTTTCTCTGAGACCTTACCGTGAGATTCCAACTCTTGCTGATACCTTCACATGATTCACTATGACTATCGGCATTTGCCAAGATGCTTTTATAAATATATAACATAGATTTTTTTATTGAAAAGATAGAAACTGTTAGCACCATGACATGTGCTTCAAGAGTTGGACATGGTCTATCTTTTGAACCTTAGAGTATATCACTAAAAAATAACTTGCAACGAATGTTATGAATCAACACAATAATATATTTGTGATCCCACATGAAATTTGTGTAAGAACAAGATTCAATATAATCTTTGTTGTTCATTTGGCTAAGTGAAAAATTTGCAGCATTTGAAGAATCATAGATCCTCAGTATAAAATCAAGTGTGGAGGTTCAAGATAAGAAGGGTAGGTGATTCATAGAATCTTGGCATAAAATGAACAGTGTGATGGAATAGATCTTGCCTTTACGTTAATCTTTAGAAAAAATTAGCCAAGTAATGCCTACTTATCCTTTGTCAAACAACATAGATATTTTGCCTAGATCAATTTTACATATCCTTTTCAAATATTTTGCATTCGTACCAGCATTAAGGCACCCATGGTAAAATACTATGAATGCTATTGTTTGTCTACTCAAACAATCTAGTGTTTCATAAAACCACAAATGCAATCAAAAGTGAACTTACTTAAAAGAGCTCTATGTGCACTTGAAAAAGGTTATTTAAAACTAGATTGGGGATTAAATTTAATAAACCTAATGCATTGGTAGTCTTAAATAAAATATAAATCACCTAGCATACAATGAGCCTTTATTGGGAAAAATGACTAAGTAGCTCCAATTCCTTGGCTCTGAGCCTATTTATTGTGTCTTTGTAAACATTGTCAATAGAAAAACACAGTTATGGAACTTCAATAGGCCACGAAATGATATATGCCCACTATTATGTTTCTGAAGAGCACAACCTTATAACTTACAGTGAGAGGCATTGCTGATGCAGATCATTTGCCTTGAATGCATCCTCCACATTTGTTTGTTGCTCAGTCATTTTAGGAATTAGTTTTATTAATTTTAGCATTTTTTTCAACTGCTCTATTTTATTTGTGAAGGAATCTAGGGACACCAATCAGTTAATTCTATTTTGGGGTTTTGCAAATAAATGAAGGCTGGTCATGATAGGAGAGGTGGATATAGAGGTAAACCTAGATTATTTAGGGATGTCTTTTTCAAATAGAGGATGGGAGGAATAAGAGAGGAATTCCAAATGGGGGCTAATGGAATAAGGAAGATTGTTGTATGTATTATTCTACTATGTTAAAGATAAATAGTTTATGTGTTTAAACTAGCTTATTTGGCTGATTAGAAGTAAATTGGTGTTGTTTAAAATTGTTCATTTTGAGTATTAAAAGGAACTACTTGAAGCTATTTTTAGAGTTTCATATGCAGTTTTAGGTCTAAGTTTGCATTAGTTTGGTATCAGAGCAAATTGTTCCTATGCCAGTGAGCCATTGTTTCCCCTTTTTTTCCTCTCCATTTCTTGTTAAGCCATCCCTTTATTACTTTTTCACTATGAAGGGAATGTGAGCAGCAATGAGTATCGCGTGTGTTCACTTCAGGAGAGTTTGCAGTGTAGGAAAATAATAGGGATGAGCACGAGGTAGAAGCTTTGTATTGAGTTCAATAAGACTCATGTTGATGAAGAATATATATCCTAGGCTCCTTGTTATTGAGTTGGCAAAGGAGTTAATGGTGAGTAGTATTTTTTTAATGAAAACTAGTAGGAAGTTGAGTTCTCTATGGGCCTAATTTTCCATTCCCAATATCATACCTTGTCAACCATACCATGCTAATGAGACGACTGCTATAGTAGAGTTATAGACATAAATTAAATTTGAGATAATTGCTTTGTAAGGCTATGCTAGAAATCATATAATCCTTTTTTATTGTATCTTATTGGTATTTGTGTTGCCAAGCGTAGTTGTCTAAGTTGAAGATTGCTAAGAGTTAGAAGTTATTTTGTACTAGCCTATGAAGTATTAAATTTGTAGGTCTTCTCTCCAAATTTGTGTTAATTTCTTTGAAGGGATGAAGAATAACGAAAGAATGCTAATACATGGTTAATAGATCATCCATCTAGAATTGAAGAGGAAGAGAGAATTGCAGCTCTATTTTAAGACTATGGATATGGTTGTGGATCTCAATATGGAGTTATATCATAATGTAAGAAAGAGGATGAATAGGGTGGAAGAAAAGATAAAACAAAGGTAGAGGTAGAAGCTAACAAAGGACCAACAAAAAAGAGTTGCAAAAATTAAAAATTGAGTTGGAAGAGTTAAGGTGCCTGTTGGAGAATTATGAGACACGCAATAATAAAAATGCACAGAAAAATAAAAAATCTCTACAACAAAAGCATTGAAGAGTTGTGAGAAGATGATAAAGAGTGGTTAGGATAAATACATATTAGTGGATAGAGGACCTTTAAATGTGATTTTCCAAGAGTCTCAAAGACAAGAGATAGATGAAAGGTATCAAGATGAAGAGATATTAATAACCACGTGAAAGAGTCTTCTTTTACGGGGATGTGACATAACAGTGCTTATTCCTTATATAATACAATTTTAATTCAATATTAGTAAACCTAATTCTTTTGGTTTCCTTAAATTGTATTTCCTTATGCGACTTAATTATATATCACATTCCACTCCATGGTAAGATTGATATAAATAGGAATCCTAGAAAATTTCTAAAATAGTTCATCCATCCATGCCATAGAGAATATTTTTGTGCATTTATTACTTCTTTCATAGAATTCAGAGATTAAAAAAAATTAACATATTGTTGATACATATCTTCCAATTTTATGTTCGAGATGTTGTCATTGATGTCAAAGGTGGACAAGGTCATCATTGATGCCGAAGTGTTTAATGTGGAGATTAATGGAATATGTTGTCAAGGTGCATGAACAAAATTGTTGAAGTCAAAGAGTTTATCGAGATTGTTGGACGAGAATGTCAGAGTTTCTCATTGATGTCAAAGATGCATGGACACAATTGTATGAAATAAGAATAAATACTGGCTGACTCCTTTATGGTAAGCATTAAGGAGATAAGAATTTATTAAAGATAGTTTATGATGCAACTCAAATATGTGAAGGTATATGTTAAAAACAACGATTAAGAGATTACAAGGCTGTGATTAGAGCCTTCAAAGAGACAACAAAGATCTTCTATGAAAGAGTTTAAGAAAGAGAAGCAATGAACTTTGTTGAAAGCAACGATTAAATAAAAAGCTGGCAACAATAATTAATGAATAATACAGTGATTTATATAAGAAGATAAAAAGAAGCGGCGATATAAATGCATCAATTGAGTTAAATAATTCCTATACCTGTGCTTAAAATGGTCGATACCTTTAAAGAAGTCCCACTTGGTAATAAAGGACATTAACTAATAAAGTGCTTATGTTATAAAAGCAATATTAGGATGCATCCCTTGGAGAAGGCATGTCCATTATGAAAGGGTGTTTCTTTTGGAAATACTAAGATATAAAAGGTATAAAAGGTAGAAGAAAGTGTGAATCGAAAAGTGAGTTAGTGAAGTGAGAATTTAGAAGATATCTATAGCAGCTCAAGATCAGATTTTGCAGTGGAATAAGAGAATATATTTGGAACACAAACAAAAGATTATCATGAGAAATCAAATCTTGTAAAAGCAGTTTTGTCTTGAGTATAATAGTAGATCCATAAAGTATGAGCAGATTTTGACAGAGCATATGCAGATTTAAGAAGGAAGATATACGAGAATAATTGCATTGAATTTGTGAAAAATAGATCATCATCGAGAAGATCTTTATGAAGGAATAGAAAGAGTTTACTATTCATTGAAGAAAACATAGTGTGTGTAAAGGATAAAATATACAAGCATTAAAAGATTTGAGGGAGAGGTTTATAAAAAATAATTCAAGGCAGATTTTATGAAAAAATTGTGAAGAATATTAGAGTAGAATTTAAGGGAAACATATGTAGATTGTATGAGGAGATTGTGAAAAAAGTTATGGCAGATTTGTGATCTACATTATAGCAGATTGGAGAAGATTATCTATATTGAGGTTGGTGCCTCATATTGGTAAGGCTGGTGTCTCATATTATAGGGATTGGTGTCTTTGGTAGGTTGGTTAATCTTAGCAATATTTTTTGTCGTGATTTACTCCCGCAAAGGTTTCTATGTAAATTGTGTTATTATGGTGTTTATTTGATTTACATATGTGTTAATTTTGATTAAATCTTGAAATGATTAAAATAAATTTTAAAAGGTAAAGGAATACTGTTATACTAATTCACCCCAACCCCTTTTCAATATAATCATGTGCTCATCATTTTGTTGGTGCTATCTAGAAGACAACTTCAAGAAATGTCTTGTGCCACATCATTTTATTGCACACAAGCCATACATACACTTAGCATCAGTCCTCTCTCCTCAGCTCAGATTAGTAGTCAGATATCATAATGTACATTGAGATTTTCTATCAAGATCAATAGAATTGAAGGATCTTTCACATCAAGATCCATAGAAATTATATATTAATATTTCTATAAAAAAGAAATATATCAAGATCCTTAGTTTCAGTTTTTTATTGACTAGCTTTTGCTAGTTTGTTGGTTGTTTTTTATTGCAGCTCTGGTTTTTCTTGCTCTATAAGGGCTGGGGGCTCTTCTCCTATTTATCTTAATCAAAAACATACAAAGCCTTCATAGTCCAATATTTTTTTGCATAAATACATTTATAGTAGCATTAAACTTCTATGATTAATTTTGAGTAATCATTGCTTGTCACATTCATCATGCCATTTATTAATTTTTTCAAAAAGAATGAATTACCATGGCTCGTTCAAGGCATACTAAAGCAAAATCAACAAGAAATTCTCAAACAAGAAGACCAAACTTCAAAGAATGTGAAGATACATTTTTTGCATCCTTTAGTTATTTTCTATTGATGTAGAAAAACTACCACATACATTAGGGAAAAATATAAGAAAATTACCACCTTGTTGTTTATGGAAGATTTTAAAAAAGAAAAACCATTATCTATTTTTTTCTTTAGCACAAACCTACTTCATCTATGTTTGATTCTAAATGATTCCACTTTAGCAATTTTGTTCGCGTATAACCTACTAATTGATTGTTTTAATTTGAGGGACTGATTTGTGAGTTAATTGCCAACCTTTGCCAACATTTGAGGGATGTCTTGCCTTTGATTAAGGTATGTTAGGAAAGGAGAGATTTAGTTATAATAAAATTAAAAAAAAATCCATTGAAAGAATAGTTATAGGTTTGTCTTTTGGTTCTAATTGTTTTTCTATATTTTTTTATGTTTTAGCAAATGTATTTATAATATTATTAGAGCTCAACACCAAGATCAATCTATCCCATGGAAAACATCATTAGTATTTAAAAAATAATGAAAACCAAAAACATTAAACGTCTTTACTCCATGTAAGAAAGTGACCAAGAGATGAGGCATCAATAAAGGGAGTAGAGGAAGAAAAAATGTCACATGATGACACTAGGAATTTTTCAATGTGATGGAATCGTTAATTGATAGGTAGCAACAACTTATCAAGCTTTGCATCTAGAGTACGCAAGGTAAGGGAACCAAGGAAACAAATCATGGCACTATGCCTTTGGTAATAGTACACAAGGGCATTCTTCAAGTTCAACAATGAATCAAAACACCTTAGTGAAATTAGCGATGGGTATTGGATTACCAAGTGGCACATTTTCATAAAAAGAATCCATGTTGCTAGAAGAATATTTGGATGAATAGTGGAGTGGGACTTGGTTTCCCATCAAGCTAAATATGGGGTAAAAAACATTGAATTTTAAGCAGACATTTACTTTATGAAATTTTGCAAACTAAAATTAAAAACCATAACTAAGAATAGAAGTAAACCCAATAAAACTTGTCAATATTTGCAAAGAAAGTTGGAAAAATTGACTATCCCATCATTTCATGGATGCAACAAAATCTAAAATGAGCTTGGATCCAAAACTAAACACTTCTCATTGAGTCCTATGTACAAGGGGGAAGAAATTAAACTTGTGATCCTTCAATAGGATGGGATTGCACATGAATTGTGATAAAACAATTTTGTCTCTCAAGGGTAAAACCTTATCACCATCTATGAGAATTTTTGTACGAGGTTTACCAACAAATTTGAGAGACAAGACCCAATGGAGAATTTTATAAATTTTCTTAGTTAAAACAATAGAGCTCAATGGATGCTAACATGGCTAATTTCAAGAGGACCACTATGCTAGTACCTAAAATGTCACATAAGAGTTTAATATTCCTTTTCATGCAAAGATTTAAAGAGCCCCTTAGAGGGCTAATTAAGGCCCTTGACCCAAGTTCATTGCAAGCATCCATAAAAAAGTGTCTTGACATTAAAAATGACTACAACTAATAGATCCTTCCAAGGGTCTACCTCAAGGTTGTGAGTTCATGATCACCGCCATAATACTAGCAAGGAACTATATATAAACCTTTTCAACAAAAATGGTGCCTATACCCTCTTGACCCATGAGTCATAAAGGGACTAGATCTACCTTTATGAACCAATAGTTTGGAGACTTGACCTTCAATGGGTTGTAGAGGAAATAATTATGCTCTAATTTTAAAGGACCTTGGGTCTAGACACATATGCCCTTAACAATACTGATGATGGCATGCCCTTAGTGTACCCACAACTCATAGATTGGGATCAACAAGGACCACCTGTCTTAGATGTTTTTGAAAACAATGAAGTTATCACTGAGTTTATGGGATTACGAGAAGGAATTCCTAGCAGAGATCATAAAGCTAGTTTTTCCAAATTGGATAACATGACCTATTTTGGGGAGTCTATCCACTCCTCTAGTCGTAAAAGTGAAAACAATAAAACAAAAAAAGAAACGTCTCTAGGTGAAAACCGCAAGGCACCTTTAGACCATGAAAAAGTAAAAAGAAAGGAAGCATCCAAGGGTGAAAACCTCTTTGAGACACCCAAGGATGGAGGGTTGGACCTACTTCCCATAAACCAAGAGAAATTTCCCATTCTCATTGAACAATCTATGGAAGTCAACATTGGTTTGGATGAAATCCTAGGATTGTCCACTTCGTAGCATCATTGAGAGAATCATAATAGCCTGAGTTTCATGCCTTCTTCACAGAATGACAACTCAATTTTGCTTGGTCTTATGTTCACATGCCTGGGCTAGATCTTGAATTAGTTTTATAGCATTTTCCTTTGTTTCCCAATGCCAAACCAATCAAGTAGAACTTGGGAAAATGCATCCAAAAATTTCCCTATTGGTTAAGGTTGAGCTAAAGAAATTATTGGATGTTGGCTTCATTTGTTCCATCGACTATGCATAGTGGATCTCTAATCTAGTACTAGTGTCAAAGCCAACAGGAGGAATATGCATCTGTATTGATTTTCAAGACTTAAATAAGGCATGCTTGAAAGATGACTTCCCACTTCCAAACATTGACATTATTATGGACTTAACAACTAGCTACGGGATGCTATCCCTAATGGATGGTTTCTCGAGATATAATCAAATCAAGATAGCTCATAAAGATCAACACAAGACAACCTTCACATGCCCATGAGGAACATACTGTTGGAATGTCATGCCTTTTGGATTGAAAAATGTTAGGGCCACATATCAATGAGCAATGACCACGATTCTTTCATGACCTTATGCATACTCTCATGGAAGACTATGTGGATGACTTATTGACTAAATCATTGAAAAGAGGCAACCATTTGAGAGTGTTGGATGAAATTTTCAAAAGACTAGAAGAATATAAGGTAGGACCAAATCCAAAGAAATGTGTATTTGGGCTGACATCGGGAAAACTCGTAGGCTACATTGTTTCTAGATGAGGTAGAGGTTGACACTACAAAAGTCAAAGCTATCATCGACATGCCACCTCCCACCAACATAAGTTAGCTACAAAGATTACAAGGAAGACTCTAGTCCATCCGAAGATTCATCGCACAACTAGCAAACAAATGCCAACCATTCCAACACTTCTTGAGAAAAGGAGTACCATTCATCTAGACAAACAAGTGTCAAGAAGCTTTTTAATAAATTAAGGATTACCTATTAACATTGCCAGTTTTAATGAATCTTGTCGATAGAAGACATTTAATACTCTACATATCAACAACCACATTAGTACTGGAGGCATTACTTGCAAAAAATGATGAAGGTAGAGAATGAGCAATCTACTATATCAGTTGTACACTAGTGGGTTATGAACTCAACTACAATCCTATTGAACATGCCTACCTTGTGGTAATTTTTACTACTCAAAGACTTAGGTACTACATGCTAAATCATTAGAAAAGACTCATTGCCAAAATAGATCCTTTGAAATATCTTCTTAGCAAAGTAGCCTTGACATAATGACTAGCAAAATGGGTTATGATACTTAGTATGACATTCAGTATGTTAAGAGGAAAGCCATAAAAGGAGAATTCATCGCCAACCAACTCACAAAGGCACCAACAAAAGCAGATATCCATTGGCCTCTAATGTTTCAGATGAGTCTATATTCATAGTGGACACTCCAGCTACATGGAAATTATACTTTGACACGTCTCACAAAAATCATGGTTCAAGAGTAAGCATATTGTTTGTCACCCCTCAAGGTGATACCATACCTAAATCGTTTTGAATTGCCTTTTCATGCACCAAAAACAAAGTAGCATATGAGGCTCTTCTCACAGGACTTCGCATGGCAATCAAATGGAAAATCAAGAGCCTTCAAGTATACAATGACTCCCAATTGGTAATCTGGCAGGTTAATGACAATTATGACACTAAGGATGAAAAGCTCACCTCGTATAAGTGAATGGTTGGAAATTTTAGGCAATACTTTGACAACATTATCTTTTGTCAAGTCCCCCACATTCAAAACAAGGCAACAGACATAATGGCAACAATCGATTCTCTCTTGGATATTCTAGATAATGTCCCTCAATATGAGTTCTTGGTAGAATGGTTATTGGTTCTGGCCTTTGACATTCTCAAGTCTAAGATGGTGTGTAAACTTGTTGGTCCCAACTCCCCTTGGTACGAAGACATTTATGACTATTTGCATGACCACATTATCTCCCCTGACTTATTTGCAAATGAACATAAGACCTTCATTTGCAAAGCCTCTAGATATGCCATCATCGATGACACCTTATATCACCAAATCCTAGACAACACTCTCCTACAATGTCTCAATATGATGAAGCACAAATGACCTTACAAGAGGTACATGAAGATATATGTGGAGCCCATTCTAGTGGTCCGACTCTAGCCAAGAAGATCATGCATGCAAGATACTACTAGTCCCACGATGGAGCATAATTCATATCATTTTGTCAAGAAATATTGCCAATGTCAAATTCATGGAGATTTGATACATGCACCAATTTAGGAACTACAACAGATCACAACACCATGGCCCTTCACCCAATTGAAACTCAACCTCATAGGTAAAATCCATCCCACCTCATCCAATGACCATAAATTCATTATCATAGCGATGAAGTACTTCACCAAATGGATTGAAGCTATTCCCATGACATACATCACTGGAAAAAAAATCTCAAAGTTCATCCTTAATTACATCATTTGTTGGTACAGTGTCCCTCAATCCATCATCACTGACAATGGTCATCCATTTAAGAACCCAGATGTCTTCCAAGTCTACCAAAAATTCCATATCCAACATCACTTAATAGTTAGTTTTCTTATCTTAATGAATAAGGTTAAGCATTATATGATTTTATACAAGGCAACAATTTTTGTGGTGTTGAGATCTACGTTGAAAAATAAGATTATTGCAACATTCCACAATTCTCTAGTTGCTAGTCACACTAGATTTTTCAAGACTTATAGACAAGTTTAGAGTAGAAATTCTTGGAAAGGCATGAAAGAGGATGTATTACAATATGTACAAAAGTGTAAAGTGTGAAAGGATGAAACATGAAACCACATACCTAGTAGTTATTCTTCATTATATGCTTTCCTTGAGTAGGGAAACACATTATATATTTTAGATGTTTATTGAGTGTTTGACAAAGTTTGTCCACTTCATCTATATTCCCAATGACTTCAAGGCTCCATACTTGGCACATATTTTATTTAGGTAAATCTTTCATTTGCATGAACTTCTTTGTACTATGGTTAGTAATAGGGATAAATATTTCATGAGTACTTTTTGGTAGGAGTTATTTAGATTGATTTTTATGGTGGTTGTACATAGGGGAGTATTTCTACAATACTACCTACTAAATGTCAATTGGGAAAATCCATTTATAAAATTATATGGATATGATTCTCCAATCTTTGTTGAACTAACAGTTCAAGAGACACAAGAAAGCATAGAAAGAAACTTCATTGAGTGGAGTAGACATGTTTTCATTAGGTCTATGTGATTATATTTGGTATGTATAAATCAACAAAATATCCATTCTATAAAATCTTGAATGGAGAGGCATTTTTAGGCATATTTTAATTTATTATCTTTTTGGGTGTTCCTCACTTTCCTAGTGCACATTGTTCAATAATTGTTGGATGGGAATGGGCAAGCTATCTTGCTGCAATGGAAAAGAAACATTTAAAGGAGAAATTAAAAGAGTCAAACTTCATTGCATTATCTTTAGATGAAGTTACTGTGGTAGATAATACTTCTTGGGTTTGTATGCATGTGTATACCATAAAACAACATGTTCGCTAAGTTCATCTTCTCTGTGTTCATAAAATGAAGGATAGTTCAACATCGCAAAATCTATTTGAACTAGTTAAGAAATCTTTGAATGAAATTGTTGGTATGGATGACTTGACAATTGCCAAAAAATTGGTGTGTAGGAGCTGATGGAGTTGTAGAAATGCAAGGTCACAAGACTAGTGTTTGCACAAAGTTACAAACTACTTGTGCACTATACATGCTTGGCATTCACTTCATGGCCCACAAAATGAATTTAGTATTTAGAATTGTAAGCAAGTATTCTATAGTATCAAAAGTTAAAAATCTAGTCCACGAGCTCCATGCATACATTATTTGAAGTCCAAAACGTTTTGTGGAATTTCAAAATTTTGTTGAGGGAATAATACAAGGAAACAATCTTCTCAAGGATGTTGATACCGGATGGATCTCCTTGCATGGACCATCACAATGATTTCTTTCAGAATATTGATCCTTGATTGGAGTAATGTATGAGCATCACGACATAGTAGGAAAAGCTCCTGACCTCTTACATAGGTTAAGCGATATAGAGACAGTCTTGATTTTAGCTAGTCTTCTCCCCATGCTGGATGAAATGAACAATCTTGTGAAGAAAGCCCAAGATAGAACTATGTATATCAATGAATATACCAAACTACATATAATGACATGCATGGACCTCGATAATCTATATATAGCGCCAACTTCTAAAAGCCCAATTTTTTAAGCTGACCAAAAATTTTAGATTTGAATTATCTTGAAATGTATTGATAGTTTAATGCAAGTGGGAATTTGTGTGCCTATGTGGATTTGCGATACCAATGTACCATTGTATGATAGTCAGACAATTTATCATAGAAGTACCTACTACAAAGGAAGCTTTTAACGACATTATTAAATTTGTTAGTGATAATTTGAAGGAAATTGCAAAATTTCTTTCCATAGAGATTTATAGTAGATTTCCCCAAGAAGAAATACTTGAAGCCATGGCTATTGTGTATCCTCAATTTTGGATTCAAGGCAACCAAGATAGCCTAAGCTATTTTCATGATAATGTAAATATCTTGACCGAACACTATTCAAAAAGTGTAAACTACAATGAGAAAACAATAGAAGGAATTATAAATGGAGATAAGCTTAGACAACAATGTAGGCATTTTGCAAGAAGTATGTTGGACTAATTTGATTCCATGGAGAAACCCTTTGAACTAGGATCAATAACAAAGGCTTGGACAACCTTCTAGGTTAGAGTGACATATTTTGTAGTTCAATATAAAAATATTTCAAACTTGTTGATTTATATGTTAAACAATGATATTGGGGTTGGTGGAGGATTAGAGAGCTTTCAATTCATTGGTGTTTTTGAAATCATAGATTAGAAACAAACTAGACAAGAATTTGGAAAATTGCTTGAGGGTGAAAGGAACTATGTATAATGTCAAAAGTTTTCCTTTTGAAAGGGAACTCACAATTTGGAGGTCCATATGTGAAAGAAGAGGGTTGTGCAACACTTCAAATGCTAGTAGTGGGACAAATGACAGTGACTCAATGAATGTTGAATTTGAGATGTAGGGCAAAGAAAATGAAGACTAGACTCAAAATCAAGACAACTCTTTTATATTTTTCTCAAGTTGAACATCAATTTGAGGACTTGACTTGATTTGGGAAATGGAAGTGAATTAGCAATTTTTAAGTATTTATACTGCACTTCATGAATCATATTCCAAACTGTAGTTGATGATATTTTATATTGTATTCCATGAAATTATGAAATTTTATTTTACATTGAATTTCATGAATTATATTCCAAATTGTAGTTGATGATATTTAATATTGTATTCCATGAAATTGTGATATTTTATATTTTATATTGTATTCCATGATGTTGAATTTGATATGCGATTTTGCTTCATTTTTCATTAAAAGATATGATTTCATTTCTTGATATGGTATATCCACACCAAGTTAAAATACTCCTTTATAATAAACCAACTATAGTCATGCCTTTATAGCCTCAATTATATAATAAGCAGTTCCAAGTAGAGAAACAATACTCAATTATAAATTTTATTGTATTGCTATTTCATTGACAACAATCTTTGATAATACTGAGTAATATTAATCCATTCTCGAATAGAAGCCAAGTACTAAGATTTTTAACATAAACATGATAGTGATATGACAACTTATAATATCTCAAGGATACTGTTTTGAGTCAAAAGACAGTGAATAATACAGAGCAGCAAGATAAATTCACGATGAGACTTCTGGTTGTCAAATAGGATAGGTACATTTTGTATCTTCATAGCTCCCATTTCCTCAACATGGTGGAAAGCCTTATGGATTTTCAAAGTCATGTGTTTAATAATATGCTCAATCTAATGCACCAAAGCAACCCAAAATAACACAATTGATTCCAAACTAGTAGTGGTAGCTATGGGATCCAAAGCATATTATTAAACAAATAACTTTGAAAATCCATAAGGCTTGCCTACCATGCTGGAGAAATAGAAGTTGTTGAGATGCTAAATGTATCTATCCCATTTGAGAACCAGAGTCATGCAAAAGGTGGGAGAAGATTTATCTTGCTCTCTAGTATTGTATTCACTATCTTTTAACTCAAAATAATCAAGGGTTATTTATAAGTTGTCATATCACATCACATGTTTATGTTATGGATGTTGAACTATTAGCTTCTATTCAAGGAATGGATTAATATTCCTTATAGTTATTTATCAAAGATAGTGTGAATGGTGATGCAATATGAATTTATAAGTAGTGTGATAAGTGTTGTTCTCAGCTTGGTTTCTTCTTGTATGGAGGTGAGGTTATATGAAGCCAAGATTATGAGTTGGTCTGGTGTATGAGTATATTTCATTTTCTGACTCAGTTGCAGATAAGGCACTAATCAACATAATTCATAAACTGTGAAAAATAATGCAAAATCACATATCACATTTAATATCATGGAATACAATATAAAATATAAAATATTACAATTTCATGGAATACAATATAAAATATCATCAACTACAATTTGGAATATGATTCATGTAGTGCAATATAAAATAAAATATCATGAAGTGAAATGATTCACAATTTAATGGAATACAATATAAAATATCATCAACTATAGTTTGAAATATTATTCATGAAGTGAAATATAAATACCTAAAAATTGCTAATTCACTTCCATTTCCCAAATCAAGTCACGGTCCTCAAACTAGTGTTCAACTTGAGAAAAAGTAAAATAAACATCTCGATTCTAAGTTTGGTCTTCATTTTCTAAACCCTACATCTCAAATTCAACATTCATTGAGTCTCTATCATTTGTCCCACTACTAGTGCACCATTATTAGCATTTGGAGTGTTGCACAACCCTCTTCTTTCACATATGTACCACCATATTAGTGCCCTTTCAAAAGGAAAAATTTTCACATTATATGCACTTCCTTTCACCCTCAAGCAATTTTCCAAATTCTTGTCTAGTTTGTTTCTTATCTGTGATTTCAAAAATGCCAATGAACTGAAAAATCTCTCATCCTCCACCGACCCCAATATCATTGTTTGACATAAATCACAAAGTTTGAAATATTCTGATACCAAACTATGTAATATTTAATTCTAATCTAAGGTTTTCAAAGCCTTTGTTATTGATCCTGATTCAAAGGGATTCTCCATGGAATCAAACTGGTCCATCATACTTCTTACAAAACACTTACATTTTTGTCTAAGCTTATCTCCAGTTATAATTCCTTCTATTGTCCACTCATAGTATTTTACACTTTCCAAAAAGTGTTTAGTCAAGATATTTAGTTTATCATGAAAATAGCTTGGGCTATCTCGGTTCTCTTGAATCCAAAATCGAGGATACACAATAGCCATGGCTTCAAGTATTTCTTCTCAATGTAATCTATTATAGAATTTTGTGGAAAGAGATTTTGCAATTTCCTTCAAATTATCACTAACAAATTTAACAATGTCATTAAAAGCTTCCTTTATAATAGGTACTTCCCTGATAAAGTGTGTAACTGTCATACAATGGTACATTGACATCTAAAATCAATGTACACAGACACATAAGTTCCTACTTGCATTAAACTTTAAATAATTTTTAGGATGATTCAAATCCAAAATTTTTTGCTAGCTTAAAAAATTTGGGCTTTCAGAATTTAGCTCTTGATATAGATTATCGAGGGCCATGCATGTCATTCTACGTAGTTTGATATATTCATTGATATACATAGTTTTGTCTTGGGATTTATTCACAAGATTTTTCATTTCATCCAACATGGGGAAAAGTCTAACTGAAGTCAAGAGTGTCTCTATATCGCTTAACCTATGTAAGAGGTTAGTAGCTTTGGCTATTGTGTTGTGATGCTCGTACATTACTCCAATCAAGTATCAATATTTTGAAAGAACTCGTTATGTTGGTCCATATAGGAGATCCATCTACTATCAAACTCATTAAGAAGCTTATTTCCTACTGTTATTCCCTAAAAAAAAATTGAATTTCTGTGAAACTTTTGGGACTTTGGAAAAAGTATGCGTAGAGCTCACAGGCTAGATTTATAACTTTTGATATTGTAGGATACTTGCTTATAATTCTAAATGCTAAATTCATTATGTGGGCCATGCAGTGAATGCCAAACATGTATATTGCACAAGTAGTTTGTAACATTGTGCGTACACCAGTCCTGTGAACTTGCATTACTGTAGCTCCATCAAGTGTTACACACACCAACTTTTTGGAAATTGTCAAGTTATTCATGCCTACAGTTTCATTCAAAGATTTCTTGACTAGTTCAAAGAAATTTTGTGATGTTGAAATGTCCTTCATTTTATGAACACAGAGAAGATGAGCTTGGTGAACATGTTGTTTTAAAGTACATACACATGCATATAGACCCAAGAATTATTATCTACTGCAATAACTTCATTTAAAGATAATGCAATAAAATTTGACTCTTTTACTTTCTCCTTTAAATCTTGCTTCTCCACTGCAGCAAGATCTAGGTTGCCCATTCCCATCTAGCGTTTATTGACCAATGTGCACTAGGAAAGTGAGGAACACCCAAAAAAGATAGTAAATTAAAATACCCTGTGTAGTCTATCATAGGACACCCTCTAGATAAAATATGAAAAACAATACTTATTTGAACATTTTTTGCCAGTTGTACTCCTTCCATTACTTTTCCAAATTGAGCCTCAATTGTACCTCCACATGCAACAAGCTTTGAAATCATTTGTTTATGCTCTTCATATTCTTTAGAATACTTAAGATGAAGACATTCTTCCTTTGATTTCCATCGTACTATTGATTGTTCCTTTCCATCTATGATTTTTTTTTCATAAACTTTATCGATAGGCTTTTCTATAGTGTCAAGCTTTAGTTGCAACTTCTTATCTCTTTTACATTTCCAACTACAAATCATACACTTGCATTCTGTTGGAGGTTCAACTTTGTTTGCTTTCTCCACTGCTTCAATGAATGGGTACTTTGACACCCACACAAGCTGAAAATTCCTTATCATTTCCCACTTGCATCCCATTTTTTGTTTTCCTTTTCTTTTCTTGTTACCAACATCATCTATGGTCTCAAAATTTTCATTCAAGTCAATTATCTCATTTTGGATAACTAGGGTATCCCTTAGAATATCTTCTAGGGTATTTCCATCCTCATTTGACTCATTTGACTCAATGAAAATCCCACCTTCTAGTGGTGGTGAGGTATTGTGAATGCCTTCTTCATTAATATTTGGTGGAAGAGTTGATGATGTAGATCCAACTTGATTTGATGGA
This sequence comes from Sequoia sempervirens, assembly GCA_007258455.2. Taxonomy (NCBI): domain Eukaryota; kingdom Viridiplantae; phylum Streptophyta; class Pinopsida; order Cupressales; family Cupressaceae; genus Sequoia; species Sequoia sempervirens. The sequence goes on along the minus strand of VDFB02095124.1, from coordinate 684 downwards.
TCAGAAGCATTACCAATTCCAAAGAAAGACTGTATGGTAACTCTACATTTTTGGAGTTTTGATGGCTGCTCAGTCCCTTCACCACCCTGAGGAGTGTTACCCTTGTTGCACTTGCTGCTTGACATCTTGATCTCTCACTTTGAATAAAAGCTAGAAAAAATGTCTTCCTTTTAAAGGATAGAGAATATAGATCCCATTCCCTACTCAATATCATCTTTAAGATTGAAGCAAGAATGGAAAAGAGATAAAGAAATCTTATAATACTATGAAGGAAATGATGACTCACCTTTAAGTTTAGGTTTTCACTAACTTGCAATTCATTAATGCAAGAATTCCTATGTTGTAAGTTTGTAACTTGCCTATGATCAACTTCAAGGTTCCAAGTCCAACTTCTGAATTGAGAGCTCACAAGTTCAAAATTGAAAAAAATGTGTGAGAATAAATGACAGTTTGATGCAGGAGCATCCAATGGTGTAGGGGAAATCTTGCATCACCCAAAAATAGTTAAATTTCAAGTTTCTCAGTTTTTAGATGTTTTTATATTTTTGGATACCCTTTTCATCATAATGAAATTCCCATTTTATGGTTTTTATTTTTCTATTCCTGGGTGGAAAGATATTGCAGTTTTAGTTTCCTAGATTTGCACCTGAAAATCTTCTGAGTTAGATATGAGGCACTTAGACT
>VDFB02095123.1:0-29141 GCA_007258455.2 Sequoia sempervirens | reverse complement strand
GATAGGATGAAGTTCTTGAGTTGGAGCATGGATGAGGTCCCCATGTTGCTGACATTGTAGGAACCTTTTGACATAGTCATGTGCCTCTCTTTCCATTGTAGGCCAATAATACCCCATCCTTAGTAATTTCTTGGCTAGGGTCATTCCACTCGAGTGTGAACCACAATTACCATTATGCACCTTAGTTAAAGTGGTCAATGCCTCCTCAACATTTAGGCAACATAATAAGGTTCCTTCTATGCTCCTACGGTAAAGGGTACTTCCTAGGATGACAAATCGAGATGCTTTCTTGACAAAGGTTCTTTTTAGGCTTGAGGGTAAGTTAGTAGTTAGGACCCCTATTCGTAAGTAGGTATAAATGTCATGGTACCAAGGATCACCGGGACCAATGATTTCACACACAAATTCTAACTCTGGTACTTCAAATGTGGGCATGAGAAGTTACTCTACAATAATTCATGTTTCGGGACGTTGTGAGGGATGTTCGACAAAGATCCAATTGTTGCCATGGTGTCCACTGCTCTGTTGTTTGCTCTGGGAATCTGCTCAAATGTGATTTCAATGAATGATTCCTTAAGACTTTCTACCAACTTTTTGTATGCAGTCAATTTATCATCCTTTGTCTGGTATTCACCATTCACTTGATTTATTATCAGCTAGGAGTCTCCATATACTCTGAGGGCCATGATGTGCCACTACACTGCTATTCTGAGACCTATGGTTAAAGCCTCATATTTCGCAATGTTATTAGTGCAGGGAAATGCCAATTTGTAGGATCTAGGTATACAATCCCCCTATGGGGTGATGAAGAAGACACCGGCTCTTGATCCATGCTACGTGTAGGAACCATCAAAGTAGAGTTTCTAGTGGTCGGCTATGCTGAGATTGAATATGGATTCATCTGAAAACTCTTATATGAGTGTATTCTCTGAATATATGGGTGATTTTGCAAGATGATTTGTGATGACTTGGCCTTTGATTACTTTTTGTTCCACATACTCGATGTCATATTTAGATAGAATCATGACCCACTTGGCCACCCTTCCTGTGAGCATTTCCTTTGATAATAGGTACTTGAGGGGGTCAATTTTGGCGATGAGTTTAATTGTGTGCCAGCATGTAATGTCTAATTTTTTGTGAAGAAAACACTATTGCTAGACATGCTTTTTTGATGAATGAGTAGTTTAACTCATGCCCAACCATTGTGCAACTAATTTAATAGATGGCCCTTTCTATTCCATTTTCATCGTGTTGAGCTAGAAGAGCGTCGAGGGTTGTTGTTGTTGCTAACACATAGAGAATTAGTGTCTTTCTTGGGATCGATGGCATGAGTACCAGAGGTGTGAGCAGATATTCTTTGATTTTATTGAAGGCTTCCTCACACTTGTCATCCCACTTGTATGCTACTCCCTTGTGAAGTAGGTCAGAATATGGGTTTTGTTTATCTGCCAGTTGTGCTATGAATCTGTGGATGGACTGAAGTCTACCTTGGAGGCCTCTCAATTGTTTCAATGTTTTGGGTGCTTCCATCTCAAGTATTGCTTTTACCTTTGTAGGATCTATTTCAATACCCCTCATTGACACTATGTAGCCTAGTAGCTTTCCTGAATGTATTCCAAAGACGCACTTCATTGGATTTAAGTGGACCTTGTATTCCTCCAGCCTGCCAAAAATAACACTCAAGGTTGCTATGTGATCTCTCCTCTTTCAGGATTTTGCTAGTGTGTCATCAACGTAATCTTAGACAATCTTGTGGATCATGTCATGGAATATTAATGTCATGGCTCTTTGGTAGGTGGCTCCAACATTCTTCAAGCCAAATGGAATCATGTTCGAGTAGTAGGTCCCCCATAGACAAGTGAAGGTCATTTTGTGTTGGTCTTCTTTAGCAATCATTATTTGGTTGTAACCAGAGAAAGTGTCCATCAGAGAAATCATTTCATGTCCCATTGTCATGTCTACAATCATGTCAATGTTAGGCAATGGGAAATCATCTTTCGGACATGCTTTGTTTAGATCTTGAAATCTGTGCAGATTCGAATGCCTCCATCAGGTTTTGAGACATGAACCAGATTTGACACCCATTCTGGATAGTCTATTGGCCATATGAATTCTGCATCCAGTAGTTTCTTCAATTCCATCTTGACCAATAAAGCAATCTGAGGATGCATTTTCCTGATTTTTTGTCTAACGGGCTTTGCTTCAGGGTAGACTGCTAGGTGATGGACAACAATCTCTGGATCGAGCCCGGGCATGTCTTCATAGCTCCATGCAAAGTTGAATTTTCGTTCTCTCAAAAAGGCAGCGAGGAGCTCTTGTTCTACTGATAGTAATGACTCTGCAAAGAATGTGATGTGTGGGGTCTCCTATGTTCCCAAGTTAACCAGGTTGCATTTTTCGGCTAAGACCGCTGATTTTTCTTGATGGAGAGCTCTGAGAGGAAGATTGAATCCCCCATCCTCGTGCCTCAGAGAGGTTTTCACCATTGGATGCATCCTTTATTTTTACTATTTTTGGGTCAGAGAGTGCCACAGTGTGGTTTTCACTCAAGGACCTAGGATTATTCTCAGTTATTCGCTTTTGTGACTGAGGGATTTAATCGTTTCCCCATAGTATGCATGTGTGTCCAACTCGATGATTAATCCCACTTTATGATCCCCACATGGAATATTATCCCACAATCCCATGAATTTTGAGAGCGCTTCATCATTTTCGAATGTGTCCAAAATTGGTGGTCCTCGTTGGTCATAATCGATGAGGTGTGGGTAGATTAGACGAATTTCATGGTTTTGGTTTTTAGACTCATAGGATAGGGTGCTAATCATGAGTAGGGAGGTGTCTTAAAAAAGTGTTGGAAAATCGGTTATGGGGTCCTTGTCACTACTACATACATCAGTTATATCAAAGGTGAATTTGTCTATGACACAACCAATGGACATGGGTATGTAAAGGGCGCCTGTTGATTGCTAAGGAGGATTATTGACCTTTCTAACTGGAGGATTTTGACCATGTATGGTTATAATCGGAGGGGTACATCTGAGGCCAAGATTTTTTAGTCGCGTCTCAGGCATAATAAGTATTAGAAACTTGTTATCATTTTTCCCCAGTTTTTGGTTTCTATCATAGCCCATTGCAAGCATCATTTGCAAACCTTTATTGCTGTCATCCCTTGGTAGATCAGTTGCTAGTCTATTGTCTTGGTATAGGAGATGGGATGGGTCCTCCTCTATTACTTCTTGGCTGAGGTCTCCCCAACTTCTGAAGTTGGAATATCCTTCAATGGGTGTTTAGGATGTGGAGGCTTCATTTGAATGTGGTCGTCCTCGTGATCTGGGAGATTGTGGTAACTCTCCTATCACAAAAGCATTTTTTGGGAATTGTATAGTTCTACAACCATTGTACTAGATGATGAATTTGATATCAGAGATGGTGGGGGTGGTGGAAGTGGCAAGTGTCTCTGTCACATAAGTGGAAGTGAGAGTGGCTGGATTAAGGTATGGTGTTGATGGGCCTTCATCATTTTTAGGCACTTGAGGAATTTTGTAGTATTTTGCCTCTAGGTTCTTGCAATAAGAGAATGGTTTGGGATCTCCATGGATGGTGACCTCCTAACCTTGATATGTGAATTTGACACACTGGTGGAAGGTTGATGCAACTACTTGCATCCCATGGATCCACGGGCGTCCCAAGAGAATATTGTAAGGAAAATCAAGGTCGAGGACCTAGCAGGTGGTTTCCATTATTGTTGGCCCCACTTGGACAGGGAGTTGGATAGTGCCTTGAGACACTCTCTCTTGATCATTGTATGCCCTAATTGTTATGCCCTTGCCTTTGTCAATGGTATCTTCAGAAATTCCCAGATTCTTTATTAGCTTAAAGAACAAATGTTCAAACCTGCACCCCATTCACCAAAACCCTCTTAACTTTTTTCTTATATACCAGGACTTCCAAATGAAGTGCACGATTATGAGATGGTTGGGTGGGGAAATATTGATCAGAGAATGTGAGAAGATTTGGTGTAATGACATTTCTAATCATAGCTTGGAATTGTTCGGTGTCAAGATCAGCGTAGACCATGGATGAGGCTAAGGCTTCTTCAAGGATCTTTTTATGGGCCGATGATATCTTCAGCAACTCCATGATGGAGATCTGAGCTAGGGTTCTTTTCAGTTGATCAATGACATTATAACTATTGGGAATGGATCTTGGGTTGGAAGCAGGTTCTCTAGAGGGCTGAGATGATCCTACGATGGTGATTTTCCCGCCTCTTGTGGTGACTCCACAGTCAACATGTGCTCCCTTGATGGTGATAACTAAACAATACTCGTCCAAGGATGCAACGACATGGTCGTATACATGGTTGACACTTTTGAATGCTCCTTTCCCCTTATCATTATTTTTGTTCCCTTTATTGTTGTGATTTGGTATCAGATTCATGTATATTTTGAGATTTTGGTTTCTGGGTGGCTACTCCACATTTATGATTTTTTGATCAATGAGGTCTTGGATTAGGTTTTTTAACCTCATGTAGCTATTAGTGGTGTGCAATTTGATTTTGTGGAAGTCATAGAGCTGATTTTCATTGTACTAGGGTGGTTTGACATCTGGTTCTTGGTAATTCTCATCGGTGGGAGCCTTGATGAGGTTTTTGTTTATCAATTTCTTCATGATGACCTCAAGTGGTTCTCCAAGGGCCGTGTACTTCCACTTGGTGGTATTTTTGTTTTGCGGGGGTGGTCCCCCTTGATTATTTAGGTTATTAACCTTATTGTTGTTTGGTTGGTGTTGAGATACCATGTTGGTTTGGGTGTTGTTCCGATCATTGTTTTGCGGTTGTTGGTAGGTTTGATTATTTTGCCTCGGAGCATTGATCACGACCTTACCATCAACCACGCCATTATTTCTAACATTTTTGTTCCTTTCCCATGTGTGAGGTTTCTCGTTATAGCTGCTGGATGGGTGATTGTTTTGTTGTTCTAGATATGTGGGTGTCCCTCCTTGTGAAATAAGGGCTCGTTCAATGTTGAGCGCCTTAGGGATCAATTGATCATATGTGGTGATCCCTTGCACCTTGAGGTGGAATGCTAAGGCTTTGTCGAGGTTGCAGGAAATGATTGTGCACACTTGTTGTTCCTCTGGCATGAACCATTTGCTCCTATTGGCCTTGGATCGCCATCGTTGTGGAAATGAAGCAAATGATTCATTATTTCCTTATTTAAGAGCCAATAGTTCTTCGAGACTGACACCCATACCGATATTAAATGCGTAATTTTAATGAATGCATCCACAATCTCTTGAAATTTCTTGATGCCAGGAAGAAGGTGAGAGAACCACTCCATGGCATTTCCAGCCAAACTTCTAAGAAATAGCCACATCAGATAAGTATCATCATATGCGACTTCCATGCAATGAACCTGAAATTCCCTGATGTGATCTTCAGGGTTACCCGTCCCACGATATTTATTGAATTTTGGGATCTCAAATCCATTTGGGAACAGTTTCATCACAAGGCTCCTATCAAATGGATAAGGACACAAGTTTCTTAGTGTTTTTACGGTTCTCCCTGATTGAAGGTCAAGTACTTGTTGTGAGAGTAACTTGATTTGTGTTGCTACATTGTTTTGCGAATCAAGGGGTGGGATGAAGGTGTTTTGTGATGGTTCACTTGTTGGAGGGATGGGTGCATTTGTGTTGATGGATGGTATTTGTAGATTTTGTTGTGCCAAATATGCTTGCACTTGCTGCTGTATCAACAACGCTTGTTGTTGATCCTGTTGCTGTTGTTCTAATAGTGCTTGCTGTTGAGCTTGTTGTTGTTGTTGTGCCAAAAAAGCTTGTTGTTGGGCTGCTAATTGGGCTTCCTCTTGCTACTCTTGGTATTTTTTGAGTGCTTGTTGGTATGCTTGTTGCTGAGCTGCTTGTTGTTGTGCAAGATATTGTGCTTGCACTTGTGTTTGTGCTTGTTCCTGTGCCTGTTGGGCTTGGTATTGGGCTCGAGCCTGCACTTGTGCCTGTGCTTGGGCAGCTTGTTGTTGTAATAGGGCTTGGGCTTGAGTAGCCTTCTACGCTTGTTGTGTTTGTTGCACGGCTAGAGTGGCTTGTACAACTTGAGCGGCTTGAGCAGCTTATGTTGCTTGTCGGTTTTGGAATTGCTAAAGTTCCTTTTGATAGGCATCTTGTTGAGTAGCTTGCAATGCAATTATATATTGGCTTGATACATTTGTGTTTGGTGGTGGCAGATTTGGTATAGTGTTTGTTGTTGTGGTGAGAGGTATCATCATATTGATGTTTGGGATTGTGGTGGTGGATGGTGTGATTGATACGCTTGGTCCTTGAGAGACCATGTTTTGAGATACCTGAGGGATGATTGATGATGTGATGGTGGTGACTTGCATTGTTGGGATGGTTGCCATCTGTTGTTGCAATGTTAAGATATTTTGATTAGCAATCAACAGGTTGATTTGTTGATTGATATTTGGTAAAGGGGGAAGCCCTAAATCGAGAGGTGATGTTGATATTGGTGGCAAGGGAGGAAGTGGTGGGAATGTGAGTGGCATACTCCCTTGGGGGAATGATGTAGATCTAGTGTCAAAGATGCCCCTTGGTCCAAATATTTCTCCTTCTCCTTGCGAGGTTATGGGGAGAGGTGTCGTGTGAAATGATGATGATGGATCATTAGGATCGGGAAAGGTGAGGGGGATATGTGATGGATTTCCCCAAGATGGTGTTCACATCCAACTCTTGATTATTTACAAGGGGGTATTTTGCAATGCATTGAGAAATGCACTTCCCTTGTTAACAATGGGTTACGTTGGAGTAATAGATGATGTAATTTGCGGGATGTTTTGAGTGATGCTTTGGAATGGAGGAGTAGATGAAATGGGGATGGTGGATGAGGTTGGGGGTATGACCCCAAAAGATGGTTCTACAATACTGTTCACATCGAAATCAAAGGGGATTTTAGCCCCTTGCTTTGCTAATTCGAGCATGTATAGTGAAGGATTGAGTCTCATCATAATCTTGATAATTTTATGATTCTCTGGGTTTTCAACCATTTTGGTGATTTCTTCGTGTGACATTCCAAAGGGATTATTGGTAAGATCCTCCACTTGACCTTCCTCTTGTTGATTTTGTGATGATGAAGGAAAGTTAGTTAGAGGGTTGCTCGATCCAATAGGATTTATTTTGGAATTTGTTTGGCTTAGGTCACTTGAAGTGGATGTTTCTTTGTTGGCTTTCATGTTCCTCTTGTGTTGAGATCTATTTTGCACCATAAAATAGGGATCAATCTTCAAGAATGTGGGAGATGAATCTATAATTCTTTGGATTGATCTAACTTTAGATACAAAAGAAAATTTAGGATGATTTAAGGATTAAAAGTATGATGGTGAAAGATGGATGATATGGGTGATTAGGATTCTTGAGAAATCTTGAAGGATATGTTAAAATTTAGGACTTGGATTTGATGTTTGATGTTTGATTCGGGATTTAGATTTGATTTGATTTGGATTGGATTTGTGAACTCATAAACTCTAAGAGGTTAGATGTTGTCCTAGAGTGAATTTGTCCTCAAGATGCTAATTTGACTAAGTGTGAGAAGAAGGATTCATCTAAACACACCTAACCAAACAAGATGATTTTGGATTTTGGATTATGAACTCCTAAATCCTAAGATGTTGGATGTTATCAAGGGATAAACTTGTTCACAAGGTTTGATAATTTGACTAAATATGTGGAGAAGGATGCATCTACACACATCTAATCAAACAAGATGATTTTTTATTGGGTTTCAAATGATTTTCCAAAGTTTAACATGCAGGATTTTTCCAAGATTTTCAAGAGTTTATGATGAGATGATTTTGGTTTGATGTTCAAAGATGGATGAAGGTTTGATTTTGATCCTATGTTTACCTAAAAAGACACTTACTTTATTAGACCTCAATTTTAAAGAACATGCTTTTCTCTAGACAAGGTGTGCAAATTCCCGAAAAGGATTTGGATTTTGTTGACAAAAGAACTCATACAAGTTTGGATTATTTCTTGAAGCTCTTCTATAAAAGTTAAAAAGTAGTCTTTGTCTGAATTTGTATAGCATTGAGAGACGCTTTTGGTGATCTTTTGGACTAAGAACTTTTACCTTTGGTTTCTTGATCTTGATCTTGCGTGAAATCATTTGGGACACATGTGTGGGATTCAATTGTTTTTAGTCTTTGCTTAATGAATTTGTTTTACCACAAACACTTCTTGATTAGGTTTTGAAACTAGATGTCTAATATTTTAATTTCTTCTCATCCCACAAAGTGTATTATGTGGAAATTGAGGAAATCAAAGCAAGAGTTACCTAATGTTTACTTTAGTAGTAGAAAATTGAGATAAAATTCAAAATGCCTAGAAACCTCTAAGGATATGAATCCCAAGGGCAAGAAAAGGCATGTGAATTCGTTCAAGGATATTTTCTTCTCCTAAAGGGTTTGAGATTTGATGCTCATGTTATGTTTGTTTTCCAATGTTTTTGATCAAGCAATGTGTTTTGATTTCAAGAACAAGTACAACCCTGTGGATATTTGAGACAATATTTGTTGAGTCCCCGCTTGGACAAGTCCAACTATGCTTACTTTCAGTGGATGGTTAGATGCTTGACCCCACAAGCTCCCCTCCATGACTTAACACTTCTTTCGGGGCAGCCAAGCATTAGTACCCATGAATCTCCCATGGCATACCTTCCATCTTTACTAAAAGTCGTAAAAGTGTGTGGCGGCTTCAGAACAACTGCTCTTGCACCAACAAATAGATAGGGATTTTGACCTTTCTACACAAGGGTTTTAATTTGGACTTTTCGTTCGTGGAGATTGACCCATGCGACGAGAGACCATTGAGCCCTTCTCATTAGGACCAACCGTGTGATACCGGCCTTTGTTCCAGTACCCACTTTTATATCCCAACTGGAAATACACTTGGCTTTAGTGTGTTACTAGTTGCGTCGTTCCCTTGGGTGAGTAATTTTTCCCCAAGGTAGGCCCTCTAAGATAAAAAAAAGTGAGAAAACATATTCGTAGTTCGATCAATCTTTGTTGAGAAACAAAGAGAGAACACACACAATATGTTCCACTCACACTCGCAAGATGTGTTCAATTTTAATCCCAAACTGAAGTGTGGAGGTAATTACTTTACTCAACTTAAGACCACCAAAAAGCTTTTTGATTCTCAAGATCGCTATGAGGTGTGAGAGAAGCGCATACATCTTTTAAATGGTATTACTTTTAGTAAGCAATTGCAAAACAAAGTAGCACATGTTCTTTTTAAACCCACAAAATAATAATGACTTCTTTTTAAGCACCAAAGGAAATGTGAAGATTGCCTTGTTCAATTGTTAAATCCAAAAACCAACTCTAGCAAGTTTGTCCTAAAATTCTTTTTAAGCCCTTTGTTGTGAAAATTGAAATGTTCTTTTTAGAGCCCAAAAGAAATTTTGTAGGTCCTAAGCATGAAAGATAACAAATTTTCTTAAGAGAAATTGTGAATTCTCTAAGAGTGTTAAACAAACATTAAAGTGTTAAAAAACACTTGGTATCATGAAAGAATGATGTCGTTATGCTTCTTTTCTTCTTCACCTTTGATCAAGCCAACCTACAAGAAAACTAGTCAGATCTGCAAAAATAGAGATCAGGAAATCAGATAACAATCTAGATGATTAGAATTTGAAAAAAAAGCATGTGTCATAAAACTAAATTTCACTTTTTACTTCCCTTCAGTGATGGAACCTACACAAGCGGTGCAGTTTAAAATCTCTAGTGGTGTTGTTTAAAATCTCTAGCGGTGCTATATAGCACCGCTTACTAGTCAGCGTCGCTCTGCAGTAGGGGGCAGAGAGTATGATTGTGTCACTATTTTGGCCAACAGAGGAGTTTGGAATTTAGAAAGATTCTAGCGTGTGAAAAAGACTTAGCGGCGTCGTTTGAGATTTTGAATTCTGGGCGGGAAACAAAGAGTGTCACTATTTGGAGTTTGCAGCGGTGACGTTGGGATGCCAGCAGTGCTAAACTGGGACGTTGGTTTGCTAGTGGTGGAGTTTCTTGTTGACACACAAAAATAGAAAAAACACAAAATTTTGATGAAAATACGTGATTTAAACTTCTAGTTTTCCCTCCTTCTAGTGCCAAATGTATGAACCAAGATCCTAGTACCTACAAAACAAAAAGAACACACCAAATGTATGAACCAAGATCCTAGTACCTACAAAACACAAAGAACACACAAATTAGAAGATTGAAATGCAATTTAGAATCTAAGTTCCCCATGAAATCCATTTACAAAGCTTAAATTAGGAAATGAGATGAAGAACACAATAAGAAAGCAATAAAAAAATATTGAATCCTAATTAAACAAGCAAACTCTTGATCCCATGGGGGAATTGGTGCCAATTTGATGTGAAAATTGGCCCTTTCCCAACTCCAATGATGCAATGTTGATTGGTGATGAAGAGTGATCCACTTTTTTGAAGATTCAATGAAGCTCCATGATGAAAAACCTGCATAATCTAGCTAGGATTTGATGAAAATTGATGAAAATAGCTAAGCTTGAGGATGGATTTGAGTATAATAACTTTGCTCAAATTGTGGATGATGAAATGAGGAAAGAGACCTCTTATTTATAGAATGGTAAGATGGAGAAATGCCCAAAATGGAGCAATGTGGAACTAACTCTCAACCAATGGCAAGGTGCCACTTGTCAAGAGATGGACGGATGAAGGATGTGCACATTTTGATGAATGTGCCCATAAATGCAATTAGGTGGAATTTGAAAATAATGAAATGACATGTAAGAGGGAAAAAAGAATGTCTTAAATGCCACTTGGCTCAATGCAAAGATGAAATAAATGTATTGTTGGAAGGACTAAGTCCACTTGGATTTGAATTCAAATTTGAAGGAATATTCCTCTATTATGCCATGTTGAGAGAAAATAGAGATTTAATAAATGAATTAAATCTATTTTCATGTGCAAGTGGCAAAAGCTAGAGGATGGGACATGAATTAGGATTAAATTAATCAAGGGTTAATTAATTTAATGAGGTATTAGATGATGTGACAAATTTGACTTAGATTTATGGGTTAATTTAAATCAAATATGAGAGGAATGTGATTTTAAAGATAGTTAAATAAATATTTTGATTTATTTAGCTAAAGGGGATGATTGGTTAGATTAAATCAAATAAAGATTCAATTTATTTAATTTAATGAGATGATAGACTTTAGAGATTAATTAAATAAAATTTATTTATTTAATTAAATAAAGGGGCTAAGGTTAATTAGATTAGATTGATTGATTTAATTAATGAGAGAGAAAGACTTAATCAGATAAATGATTTATTTAATTAAGAAACGAAAATTGATGAATTTAATCAAATAAAGGTATTCGATTAAATGGTTAGATTAAGGGATGATTAGGGATGAAACAGTGTTAGTAGTCGGGATTAAGCATGTAATGCCAATCAATACATTTTACGTGTCTACAACTAGCTATCCGACCAATCACTTCTCTTGAGTGATACTTCCCCTCTACCTAGAGGAATGAACCTGTCCCTGCAACCAGCTCAACACACTTGCAATGGTAGTTAGATGTTCACAATGAATCCATATGCATCATAACTTAAGCATATTCATAAAGCAATGAATGTAAGCCTATTTACTCTTCAAAGCTATATCAAGAATTTATCAATACTTTCACATAATACCTATTTCAGTATTCCACTCTTTTGGCAAACATATCAAACTCATGACTACATTTACCAACCTATTTACCCGTGAAGATAAATGTAAATTAGTAATAACAGGACAGGATGTAACAAAATAATATAGGGAAACTTTTGGAGTGTGGGGTTTTTCTCCCGAAAGGGTTTTCCTCATGTAAATCATTGTGTTGTGGTATGCATGATATTTATGTTTAAGTTTATGTAGCTGTTGTAAAGATCTATAAAGTTTTGCATTATCCTCCTCTCAAGATTAGTGTAGGAAGTTGTTTCACTACCTTAGCTTCCTTACACACTTGTTGACTACAAACCTAGTGGCATCCTCCTTGGCATCAACATCCTAGGGTGATAAACTATTTTTAGTTTTATGGTTCCAAGTCCTTGTTAAGTTTATAATTATATTAATTTTGGTTTTATTTTTTTATTGGTTAATTATTTTCTTATATCAATTTATAAATAAAATAAAATTTATATATTCTAATACACATAATTTTTTGATATTATATTACATTATATTTAATAGATGTGAAATTGAAATAAATATATAATATGGGTCTGATTTGAGTGTTTAAGTTTTAGTAGGAATTTGGTATATTAAACTTTCCCTCTAATATTTTTAAGAAGATTGAAGTACAATTTGGGTGGAAATAGTTTTTAATTATGAAAGTTATGTGACTAATATGATGGGCACCATATACATTGTAAGTGTGAGACATGTGTTATGGTTGCGGTTAGATCATTAAATCCTTATAGTTGATTATCACTATAGCCTTCCCTTTGTCTTTAGTATTATCATTTGTATAGATAATTTAAATATTTACAAAATAATGTAATCTATTTAGGATGTTTATGAGAGAAAGAGAATATTTTTTTGGTGAAAAATGTATTTCCACTTTTTTATATCTATTTTTTTGGGAAATGTATTAATACTTATACATGGTCTCAAATAGTATACTCTTGTGCAAAGTTAGGCCCACCTAATTTTTACCTATCAACATATTTACTCTTATACACACAGATACACATGTTAAGTATTCTAGTGTGTAGATATGGGCTAAAATTTAATGATTATCATTTTACACCTTTTTGTTTTACGTAAGCTGTGGGGATAAGGGCCCACTCCCTTTATTAAAAAGTAATAACAAAAAATTATAGACATCTATCAAGTAGCAAAGAAGAGGCTGAGAGCTACATGAGCCTCCAAAAGAAAAGAAAGAGGAGAACTAAAGAGACCTACAGAAGGAAACAAAACTGAAACAAATTTTTAGAATTGATACAATGATACTCAAGAAGAGAAAGCAAAGCTCAAACGCCCAAAGGGACTACACCCTTCGAGTGTTTTGAAAGAGAATCGCATCCAGGGTTCATTGAGAACTAGCTTCCACCACTTCTAGACCTTTAGTGCAAAGCTTTTTCGCAACAGACTTCCTCCCAGCCTTCCACTTTGAACCACAGTTAGGTTTTAATTTTCCACTTAAAGATTGAGAAATCCCAAGTTTCTAAGGTGGATCCAGAGAAAAATCATCAAAATAGTCATGAATTTTCTCTTCCAAGTCCTCCATGAAATGGAAAGTACTGTCAAATTTGGAGCCATCCTCCTTTGACCCAAAAGGAGAATCAAGTAGGCTCTCATGGATAGGAACAATTGGAAGAGTAGAGGGATCCACCGACTAATCTAGAATCGGCCCCGACTCTTGGGGAGGATCGAAGAACTTGCCATGATTCCTCCAAATGAACTCAGTATCTGAAGCATTGCCCTTTTTGACCCACTTCTTCAAGCAAACATTCCTTGCCCCCACCAAATGTTTGAGGGAACAAGCTTCAATCTTGTGTCCAAGCATATTGTAGTGGAAGCATCGGAATGGTAAACCTTCATAGTTAAAAAACTGAGTCCAAACACCATATGAAGAATGTATCCAAATAGAATGAGAGAGGGGTTTAGAGATATCCACCATTGCACAAACCCTATAGAATTTGCAATCCAAAGCCACCCCGTCCAAGTCAAGCTTGACAAAGGACCCCACCTGGTTGATCACATTATTAAACATATCCATATTGCGAAGAATCAGGGGCAAGTTGTAAAGCCTGATCCAAATAGGAATAAGTGTAATCTTCGCTATTATTGGGTCAAAGAAAGGTGACCAAGGAGAAATAAAGAGGCCAGAGTGCTCGAGAAAGCAAGGCCCTTTCTACAAAACAAAGTTACAGTCCTCCGTAGAATAAAAGGTTATAAATAAAAAATCAAAATCCAATGATTCAACAGTGGGGAGAGTTAGATTACTCTGGATGCATTTGATCCATTTGAAAACAGAGGTAACTGAAGGACACCTGTGCAGGCATCGCAAAACCATCAAGCGGTTACCCTAGTCCTCAACAATTGCTTCAATGCATCCATCAAAAATACAAAAGTCTGTAGGCTCGTTGGAAAAGGAGACAATTGAATCCCAAAAGGAGAAATGATCACCGCTAGATTGAGAGCCACTATCCATTTTTGGAGTAGCGAATGGAGCAGAAGCAACCGGAGGGCAGGGCGGATTAGGGTTTGCCTACGTCGCATGCTTACGACAAAAAATTGAACACACATGAAATGGATTCACCCTATTTCTGCACCCGTCAACCAAACCAATAGGCACAGTGCTACAAGCAGCCCCCGCATCATTAGCAACCAGAGGATCGATGGTCCGAGGAATAGGAGGAGAAGATGACGTTGAGTCCTGCGACGCCCCAGAACGAAGAGCATACCTCTTTCGTCCCTCCCCTATCGCAACAGAGTGACCACCATGGTTCGCACCATGGAAATGCATGGAATTTCCCTTCAATTGAGCCCGCAAATCACCATCTTTTGGTTTGCCATCCCTGCGCGCAACCAAAATAGAGGCTTTGCCATTGTGAGTGGTACCAGGAGATCCCTCGCACATTGTCGCTTATTTTACACCTTTTTTGTCCAAAAATACAATTATAATTTCAATATTTTTGGACCTTTTCACATATAAAGTGAATTTTTTTAGACCAAAATATTTAGAGTATTATGTTTATATATATGTACCTAGTGTATGGTGTTTTCTTATTTAACTATGATATTCCTTAGTATTTGAAAAAAATAAAATGAATGGAAAACCTTAAAAGGGGATAAAAGTGTATATCCTATATTACTACAACATTTATTTTGACCTATTTGATTTTGAATTGTGATTATGTAAATAAGTAGAACTTTGCCAACTTACTAAGAGCTCTTTAGATTTGTGATGAAATTAAAATAGATATTACATATGTTTAAATTATGTTCTATTCTACACACTATTGAATAGTATCTGGTATGCAAATTATGACTTGTTTAGCACCTTAGTTTACATCTCTCTCCATGCAAGTTATCTAATGATGATAAAAAGATCAAACAAATACAAGTGATGATAATATCATTAGACATAGAACTAAGAAAGCTAGTAGTAGTACTTTACAACTCTTTTATGCATTTTTTGATATCAAATATTTGACATAGAGCTTAGACTTTTTTACTTTTATGATAAGCCCTACACTTGAAATTGACTAAAATTTTGATTCTCATACAAACTATCATAGACATGAGAATTTTGTACATTATACTCTAAGTCCTTAGTACTAAAATTATTCATTCAAACCATACTATTAAAAATTGAATCTTACTAATTTGCCACTAAATGTGAGATTTTTTAAAAGCAACATATGTTAGAATAAGTTTGATTAATAATAAGATACAAGTCAAAGGTGACATATACTAGTATGTGGAATGTCATTTAAAGTTAATATTACTATTATTATCATGCTTGATTGATCTTATAGTCAAATTCATTAAATGAGACTAATTTTGCAATATAGTTTGCTTCTTTTGCAAACACCTAGGATCTCATCTTGCCCTCTCTTTGGAGAGAAATTTTGGTTCTTACAGCCTTTTTGAAAAGGTTTTATCATCTTGAATAAAATATTAATAATACTTAAAATGTGTTCCTCCTTGTTCTCTCCTTGAAGAACTTTATTATTCTATTACCACTCCTAGTAAAAGTAAATTTCCTTCTTTCTCCTAGTTCTTGATTGTATACTTACATCTATAATTGGTCAAGCTGAAAGAAAAATAAATAATGCCATAGTATCAATGACTAAGGCTTACTATTTTAATTCTATAAGAAAATTATAAGACCCTTGTATTAGATTTCCTTGTTTTGGTTATAATTAATGTTAATATTTTAAAAGTTTTAAAGATGTTTAGATAAGTGATATTTAGGACCCTATTATTATGCATAGTTTGTCTATTGCAACAATGTAGAGGCATATTTTTAATTCTTTATGGTACTTGATTTGCTCATAGAGAAAAAGAAGAGTGTTTCTTAAAATGAAATGAATCATTGATGTTCATTATTGTCATAAATCTCTTAGGGAAAGATGATATAAACATAAATAGCTTTATGTAACAAAGTAAACATATTTGTTCTCTTACAAGAACTATTGTACAAGAGGAATATGTAATAGATCAAAATTTGAGTAGAACCTTGTGCAATACTCTATATTCTCCTTTGAAAAATCATGTATGTGGACTTATTTAGTCCTTAAGAATGATCCCTTCCAAATTATTTTTGAGTTAAGTAAGATATTTATCTATTTAAGTTCCTAACAATAATGAAGTTCAATTTATCTAAAAAGGGAGAGGAATTCAAGATAAGCTATTTCTTTATGATTAATTGATGATTTGATTATTAAATATATTGGTTGTAATAGTGACCTAATTATGTTATCTTCTTCTAACGTTGGTCTTCCCTAGTAATTATGAGATTATAAGGGTAGGATATGTGAATGTTGGTCTTTCACATGAATTATTGTCAAAGAACATTATTTTTTTAGCATGCATTTAGCATATTTATATGAAATTTAAAATTTCTTAAATTTCTTGGGTATAATGCATTTATTGTAATTAATTTTTGTCACCTTAAATACCTATTTAGAGAGAAATCTTGGAAAGGATAGATAACTTATTATTAAGAGAAATTTTTAGAAGGCTCTTTAGTTGCATGCGTTTAGTAGGATGATTTTTTACTACTTGAATACACACGAAATTTTTACTAGTACTTATGTTTGTGAAACTTCCATGTATTGATGAGTTTCTATTAAAGTAAAACCCAATTCTTTTGAAATGATGTATTTTGTTGGAAATGTTTATATTCTAGGACCATTACTTTATTGTACTATCTCAAGCTAGATACAAACATGAATTGCTTAAAATATTATAATATGATGAACTATAATCTTATGACTATATTTATTAAAGTAGGTGTCAAATTGGATCACAAACCATAATGTGAGAAGACTAAACCTACTTTGCATAAACAATTAATATTATTAAGTTTGATTTACCTTACTATTTATAGGTTTGTTATTACCTATGTGGAAGGTATTGCATATAGATTTAGGCAAGAACCATATGTGAATCACTTAAAAGTGGTAAAACAAACATTAAGGTAGATTAAAAAGTACACTTAATTATGCCCTTTATTATTACTATAAAAAAAAGTAGTTTAATTGGTTATTATGATACTAACTATGATGGCAATTATATGTTAGGAAATCCACCTTAGGGCATGTATTCAAATATAATGCATGTGTTATCACATGGAGTAGTAAAAGAAGTGACCTATTATGTGTCTTTCATCCACAAAGGTTGAATATAAAAGTCTAATAGAAGCATCAAAGGAATCAATATAGCTAAAGAGATATTTGGATAAGCTTCATATGGGTACCAATGAGAGTATCATCTTATTACGTGATAGTCAAATTTGTATTGTTCAGGTGTCAAGAATCATGTTCAAAATCAAAGAACAAAGCACATTGAAATTCAATCACATTTCATTTGAGAAAAAGCTCACATTGGTGAAACTACTCTCCATTTTTATAAGACTTTCGATCAAAAGGTGATTATATTATATGTTTTTGATAATATAAGTTACATTTACAGGGTACAGTACCCTTAACACAAGAAGCCCATAGGGCCAAAGTTCATAACATTAAACAAAAAACTAGTAACAACTTAAAGTCCAAATACAGAGACAACAGAGAGACAACACAAAAAACAACCCACCCAAAAAAAGACAAGACCCACCCATCACCTAGAAATACCCTCCCACTCCTCCATGAGGAGTTTCATCATATCATCCCCAACCCAACTATTGTTGGGTTCAGCCTTATCATCCTTCTTGTTAATCTCAGCTTTCAACACCCCTAACAAGGTGACAATAGAGTGGTGGATGACTTTGATTGTGTACCAAGTCAGTCTCGTAAACTTCCTTTCTAGTTTGGCGACATGAGCAAGCAGGTTGTTGGGGTCTTTGTCCTTCCCAACATTAGACCTGTTGGTCTCTTCCACTTGAGCCTTATGATTGGAGGAATCCTAGTATCCATATTTAAAACATATGTTATGGTCATGGAGAGTTGGGATTGAATCCTAGTATCCATATTTAAAATATATGTACATTACAAAGTCTCTAAATTCAAAATAATGTTGGGCCTCGAGGAGTTGTCATTGAGGGGAAGTGTCCATGAAAATACCACTTTCTAGTGCTTAACTATATTGTATTATATGTAAGATATTTGGGAATTATGTAGACTCTTCCTTTTTATTTCTTCTTCCACTTGTAAAGCATTGTATTGTATGTAATACCTACATACATCATGTAAAGACCTTGGTAGAGGCTATTTTGAGGAGGGTTGGGCTCCAATAAGAAACTTTATCATACCTATTTCTAAGCTCAGAATATATGATATTCACCTTAACATATATTTTATCTATGTTGTATGTTTGTCAAAGAAATTATATATTAATGAGGTATTTCATATTTTCTTTTCCAAAAATATTGGGAGCATATGCCCCTTATAAACATTAATATAAAGGATAATCTAAAGAAAATTATTCATATTTATAAGGAACCTATGAAGAATTTGGCCACCGACATGCATGTCTTATAGGAAGAGCTCAAAAAAAGGAAGAAAGATGAAACCAATGGACCTAACAAGAGAACTAGATCAAAAATTACCCCTGTTGCCTTCACTCCTGGCTCCACTATAGGTTTTATTGGCATTGAAAATGATAATTTGGAGGTGACCTTTGAAGACTAGGTGGATTTCCTTGCAAAAGAATAGCAAGTTGCCTTTGGGCTTAATAAGTTGGCTTATTTAAATTAGGCCCTACTATGTGTTTCTCTTTTTGGGAGTTTTTATTGTACATGTATCATCTTCTATTGTTATCTATTTATCTCCTTTTGTTGTGTTTGTTTTAATGCTTAGTCCCATATCTCATGGGATTCAATGTATATGTTGTTAGGCTAATTTTGTAAAAGGGTTTGGGCCCTTTCAAAAACCCATTGATTTAGTCCTAATAAAAAACATAAAGGAGAAGTATTAAAATATAATATTTATTAGGGGTCGACACATTAATAAATAGACCTAAAATAATTATTTATAGAGCTTTAATAGAAGGTATGAAACCTCTAAATATGATTTTAGCATATACAAATAATATTTAATTGATTAATAAATTTATTAATATTAAATTTTTTATCTTTAATATTAATTAATTTACTAATTGTATTTGTATAAGATATGATAACTTCTAAACGGGTGCTAGCTACCTTATTTCCCTATACTTAAGGGATTCCCATCAGAGATAAATTATTTTGAAAGGAGAAAGGAGAAAGGTATTTACCTAAGGTTCATGTGTCTATAAGTATATAGACAAATAAGGAAGTTTTTTTTAAATGATGCTTTTTGGGGTTTCTCACTATATGGTTTTTCCCACCATGAGCTTTGTGTTTGTTTGTTGTTGCTATATTTAGTTTTGTCCCTTTACATTTGTATTTTATTGTCCAATCTTCTATAAGCGTAATCAAATTAACTCTCCTAAATAATTAATAACTCTAAAAACTCTTAAATTACTTGATATCATGCATGCATACTATTCCTCTTATTGAGTTCCTTAGCTTTTGTAGGATTTATTATGGGTCAATTTAGACCATAATAAAGGTTTACACAGTTGTTTGGAACTTTTTCTACCTTCCTAGATATTATGGTTTTCTAGGTCTTATTAATGTTATTAGGCAAGGTATTGCATTATGTGTTGAGTGGATTGTCAAAGCTTGTGATGCCAATGAAGCTTATAAATTTCTACTGTGATTACATTGAATTTATCTTATTGTAAGGGTGATTTGCTTGGGATGGTCTTGGTTGTTCTCATCCCAATCAAAATAATTATACATTTGTGGTCAGAAGTATATAAAAGATGCGGGAAAAAATTAAACCTTTGTTGTTGTGGAATAATGATGCTTTCACACTAGCTTATCCATCAACAAGAAAATCTATATGGTAGTCATACACCAATGTTTTTCAACATAAGTTGGTGGTTATTTCCTAGATGCACTTCGGTAAGTTTTTTAGAAGGGTAGTTGGGAATTTTCCTGATCTTTACTCTAAGTTCAATTTCATTTGTCTTTCTTGGCTTTAAGCCAACAACATTTTAATTTAATCCTTGCAAACTAAGAAACCTTCCAAATAATAATTATGGGCATGCCTACATAGCATTTGCATAAAATATCTATGCATTCTACTAATCCTTGGTGGAAGCACTGGAAATGGTATGTTGATATTCCATTTCATAGTTACACCCCAAAGAGAGGGTGCAAATATCTTTTATTCCATCTTCCCATGATTCAAAAACTAAATGCTAGGTGGTCTCTTTAGTCTCCCCACTTAATATGGGATAAGCACTTTTAAATAGTTTGAAATGTTGTTGTGGAGCCCAAAGTTGCTCATTTTGTGTAGTGTTCACTTTACCAAGGCCTTTTTATTGACACTTATTTGATTTGCATCTTGACAATCAAGATGTATATTATTTGGGTAAATGAAGACCCTCTCACATATATTTTGGTTCTTGTTTGTGCATAAAAGGCCTAACAATGGATTCATGCTTTCTTTTGGTTACTTAGGCCTAGACCATTTACTTAGTACAATGTCCTAAGTGATGAGTTGTCAATTTTCCTATAGAATTTTCCCTACTATGGAATGCTTTTAAACTAGAATTTCTTGTTTGTATCTCGAAAAATAGGAGTCTTACTATATTTGTTCTTTCTATTGTGGATTATAATTTTTCTATTCACTCCACTAGTCTCTAATGTGCTCATATAGATTCAATTTCAATCCAACAAAGTAAATGGAAGTTTACCATCTTCAAACCTGAGTCGATTGTTGGGGGAATGTCCCACAAAATTGGTTAGGATCCAACCCTCTTCATTGACTCGTGCTAGATCCCTTGCCTATCTAGTACTAGCATGGTTGTTCTAATTCCACTTGGCACCACTCTAACATCACCTATGAGACTTTTATCCACCTCCAGCTAGTCAAGCTTTAGATTGGATGTGGATGGGCATAGTTTGTGTCACAACCCTCTCTAACTGTCTAATAAATTCTGATTTATTATTATTAACCAAATGAATATTATAATTAGTAAGATTATAATCCTTTGGAAACAAACAATTATTATAAAAATGAATAGATATTAAATATAAAAGTTGTGATTGCTAATAAATAAATAAATGATAATGTTTTAAGAACCGTTGATTATGTCTTGCATTGATCTAATGGCAGTTACAAGAAAGTAGTTTCTTTTGTGAGCGGAGGAGAATTCTTGAAACGGCTAGAAGGAATGTGAAAAGGCATTCTACTTGGAGTTCCTTCTCCTTGGGCAATGAACATATAAAGGTTTCTGGGTGGCCGGGAGCGCCATCTTCTTCTTTATAGCACCAAAAACTTCGATCTCTTGTATCTCTGTGGCAATGGACGAGGGTAGTGCTATAATGAAAGACTAAGGCATATGAGAAACTCCTGGACTTGCTAAATCCCATCCGCTCCAGATCCATCCTATCTTAAATGCTTTTGCAAGATGATCTATTTCTCTCATTAGAAAAGACAGAATCACGCCTCCTGTCATGTGATGTTCCGGTATGATGAAAGTTATCTGACAGTTGTTCTTTTACTATTTTCTTCTGCTGTTTGTGTCACTGTAGTGTTTTCATGTGAGGATTGTTGTGTGCAATGTGAGTGCGGAATTCTTATTCTACTCCTTGTGATCTTGCAACTGTCCATCTACTGCTCATGTGACATGTCATTAAAAATTTAGATTCCACAATGGGAGTGTGGTTCCTTATTGAAGAAGGACCAAGCACTGATACTTGGAATAATATGTTTTAGTGTGCTTGACCAGATTCTTACCTTGGTACAGATGACCGAATATCGGTGATGGTAGAAAATGTGAGTATTGTTGCTTCATCAAATGAGCCACTTCTCGAACCATCAACAACTGTTACAGATGCTATAGGTCAAATGGTAAGCCTTAAACACAAATAAAACCTTGGTTATTGAATGGGGTTCAATCATGCCTTTCCTTGTAAATATATATACTCATATTACAATTTATACTTCACATATGTTATCATTGTGAGTATAATTTACATTATAGTTTACTGTCAAAAAAGAATTGATTTAAGCGGCTTTGTCAAGGTAGTAATTCTAGCGTGATAGGTAAACTGCATTGTTAACATTCCCAGGATTTTTGGACGTTGAGAATACACTGCTTCGAATTTAAATTCTCTTACATAATGGGTATAAATAATCTAGATCACATGGTAATTGAAAATCCAATAATATTAAGTTTTGATTATTATTAGTGATTAGCTGATGTATTTGAAAATGTAACCAATAAAGAGTAGTCGTCATTGCTAGGGTTGTATTAAATTTTAGACAGGCTAGCATTGTTAATATTTCAAAGGCACTGATTATTGGTATTGCACAATTATAAAATAACAGTAATCAATCTGATAATCATTAGAAAGGAAAGGATTATTTCACATCCATTGATATGTTATCTATAAGCTTTGAAAAGCTTCTATAATTTATTAGTAAATAAATGAATGTAATAAGGAACATATGAATTCAGAGAAGTGTGTTAGAAAGCTTCTTTAGTTTATGAGATATTTGACAAGTCTGAATTCAGGATTGTATAAATATCTCAATTGTTCCAGATTGAGAATAATCTTAGATCTTTTATTCTTAAATTTGTATTTTAATCCTTATCTTAATAGAGATCATTCATGACTATGTTTATATTTATTTATTTGGTTAAGACATCATGATATAAGATTAGTTATCTTACAGCGATGAGTGAACATCACCTTTCACTATCTTATGATATTTAATTTCCATATCTATTTGAATGTCATTACAAACATGAATAACATTAAAAATCTAATTTTGTAATTAGAAGATTTGACTAACTTTATTTCTATAAGCTCTAAAGGGCACTACAAAGATGAAAAGGGAACATGTTGATTAGAAAAGTAAACTAAAGAATTTTGTTACTCTAAGAAGGGCTTTAATGAACGAAATAAGTTGTTAGCCCTATTCTTGCTCAGGGGTTTGGCTAGAGTCTACGTAGCTTCACGATGCCAATATTGAGATTATCTGACCTGGTTGTTACATGTGGTATCAAGCTTACAAATAGTGATATAAGGTTATACCTAAGTGGGTGTCAACCATTGGGGAACTGTCTGGGAAATTCAATCCTAGAAAGGGTTGAATACCCACTATTTTATCTTCAGCTCTCAGGTTTCCTATTGGACTATCAATATCAAACTAAATGGTGGTTCCTTTCTTGCTCAGGGGTTTGGCTAGAGCCCATGTGGCTTTATGATGCCAAAATGGTTAGGTGGTGAGCAATTTTTTCTAATATATATACTTTCTTTTCAATTGTATGTACAAAGAAGTTGGATTTTAATTTATTTGATGTTGCAACTTATTGTACCATTTATTGTCATTAAAATACTATTATATTCTCCATGTGTTTTATTTTTTTTTATGAAAAAAATTTATATATATTGTAGAAATTTGAGATTTTCTGACTAGGTCGTTACAGTTTGCTTACCAATCACCTATGTCCTCTCAATGGTGTGGGTGGTTCCCCTAATTAGGTTGAATTTCCTCATATGGTACTCATTATATCTCAATCAAGCACTACTCATAATGTGCCTAATATTAGCCATCAAAGAAGCCGAAGGAGGGAGAAGAAGTTGCTCACTCATTGGGATCCTATATATGATGACAAGGATTTTCTAGATGGAGGGTGGACTAATCTTGAAATAAGACCCTTTATCAAATGCTAGATATATTACTCTTGTTTCCAAATATTTTTTCTATTTTTAGTTGTTCATATTATATTTGAACTTGTGGACTTAATGGACGTTTCTCTTGTGGGATCATGTTTTGTTTTTGATACTATTATGGTTATTTTCATTTCGGGGGGCATCTAGTCATTGTGTTTCTTAACTAAGCTAGTTTTACTTGGGGTGTGACCACATGTTGCCTATATATCTTTTGAGGATTGGTTGTATATTTTAACTAATTGGTTTAATATATAACTCTTTCTTCATAAACTAAAATTATAAAGTATGTTTGCATGACCTCATAACTTGCTTCTTAGGCCTATCTTTCAATCTTGTATTTTCCATATTACCCAAATATCAATTATTAATTCAAATTAAGTCCAAATATATTTATTGACATGTAATTATACTTCGACAATTATCCAAGTAATACAACAAGAATAAAATTAGCTTTGCTTCATTATAAGAACATTGCAATATAGATCAATAAACATAATTTCAAAGAATAATTTGGAAACACTTGTTCTCTAAAAAGTTTTAACTATCTCAACAATTTAGCTACTAGCTAATATTAAAAAGTGTTCATTCATTAAATCTAATTTTGTTTTGCTTCGTTTGCTTCATAGTTATAGTGTATGTATAGTTTGTAAACATTTCATGTACTTTTTAGTGTGCTTATATTATGAATAACTTGTTTCTTTTAGTTATAATCCAAGATAATAGAAGATGGTGAGTGGGCAAGGTTAATCTTTTTCTTTTTCTTTTTTCTTTTTTGTCTCGGTTGTTATTTTATAAATTAAATTTGTGGTGTTGTTACATTCAAAATTAAATAAGTTCCTTTCTAGTTTTAGTGTCTTATTTCATCGTTCTTTAAGTTTCATTTCTATGATTTATATTAGAAACTAATACATTTTTTGCACTGCTACATTTGGTACAAGCAGTCAATCCTATTACATCTATCATGTCTTTGTAGACACCTAAAATGCATTCCTACATATTTGTCACTGTCACACCAAGTCTATCTCATACATCCACATCTAGCATTAATTAAATATATATTTTTTAATTAATTAATCAATTCAAACATTCTTATCATATTAATTAAATAAAACAATATTAATTAATAAATCTGACCATTCTTCTTATATTAATTAAATAAAAATTACATTTATTTAATTAATTAACTAATTTAACCTTTCTAAAATTACAACTTTAATATAAATTGCATTTATTTAATTATACTAATCATTCCCTCAACACCCCCCATAAATTAAATAAATACATAATATTTTTAAATCATCTAAAACCTTTCTCATTAGTAGTTTAATAAACAAATCAGATTTAATCAACTAATTAATCATTTGCACATTCCTCCAACATTGTGTTTAAAATAAATGAAGTCAACCTTGCACAAGGCTCTAAATGTACAAGGCTCCAAAAGATACATTTTTCAATCCTCACCTTCTATCAAAAATAAGAAAATATATATCCATATGTTTTCAATCTTTTCCCTAATCAATGTGCACCAATCACAAAATGCCACTTATATGCTTCTCATTCTTTAATGCAAATGAATCAAACCCCTCCCTCCATTGCACGAGTTCAAATAATTGAAAACCCATCATGCTCATCCCAGTACTATGAACCTCCCATTCCTCAAGCCATTTCTAAGAGTTGCAATTGGATGGAAAGGTAGGTCATGTTGTTGGGACGACCAACAATAGCAACTCTCAACATCAATCATCTTGAGCATATCCAATAAGCATCAAGGTTTGTGTTGGTAAGATTTGTGTTTCCCTTTCACCATTTGTATGCATTCCTTAGCTCATTCAAATGTGTTCTAAGCTTGGAATTAGGTTCTCTAGTTTGCATTGTTTTAGTTCCTTTTTGTACCAAATCTTAGCATACACAATCCCTATAATGAGTCTTTTAAGGTGTTGTCAAATCCTAAATTACTAGTGAAGATTGGAAGCTTCTTGACATTCATCATCAAATTGCCTCCTACATATTCTTATCCATGAAATGATCACATGTAGTTCTTTCTATTATGTGTGTCACTAGACATTTATAGAGGAGGATTACATTTTCTTGTTTAACGAGGACCTTTAATCATCTTAGTTAATTATTTATTTGTCCTAATGTTATTTTCTTGGTTTAATTTCTTAAGGTTTAAGATTATAATTCACAAAGTAGTTATACTTCCAATATAAATTAAGTGACTAATTTCTAATTTTTAACTGGGGTTGACCAAAAAGTGTCGGTGATAAATTCCATTAGAAAAATAGTCATTTATATAAATATCATTATCTCAAGAGATGTAGATTTAGCGATAATTTACACTCCATATTCTCGAGTAGAATAATGCTAAGGTTTAGGTGACCTAAAATAGATAAACCTATTTGGATCAAGAAATTATTCAAGTCAATAACGCATTGAACCGTTGAGGTTATGAAGTGTACTACTCCAAAAGATGATAGTTGTTGTTGAAGTGAACATGAAATGATTGAAGTCATGAGGTTATTGTTGAAGTCGTGAAAATGTTGATGAAGATGAAGGTGTAGTTGAAATCATGGGTAGTTGGTTGTTGAAGTGATCATATGGCTAATAAATGAGTGTGATGTTGAAGTGGGTTATATGCTATTGGAGTGTGATTTTTGGCATAATATACAATTTCATTATTTTAGTGGACTTTGATGAGGTTGATTTGTTGATTTATCTACATGGGTAGTGACAAGGTGGCAAAACACCACATTATGTGAGTTACAACTTAAATTCAACTATTAGCATTGGTTGACAAGAGGCCATGGTTGCATATGCATGCATGGGGGGTGATTAATGGTGGCAATTTTATGTTGGGGTTCACAGTAATTGGGACATTCCCTCTTGGCAATGATCTCTCTTTCCTTTGATTGCAATGAAAAATTAATTATGTTATGATAGCGATTGTTAGCAAGCCATGTGGATCTTTATGGAAATTTAAGAGACAATTGCATGGACAAGTGTTGCCTTAGCAAGCAACCATCCATATTCCAAGTGAGGAAGTTGAAAGAGTGGTTGTTGTCATCCCAAAACTATTGAACCTTTTTGCGATTGCAAGGGGAGGTGTAAAAGGAGATCGAGTACTACATTGAATGGTTCAATGGGCAATTGCAAAATACTATTTTGTTGTTTGGATAGATAGATGACAATATAGAGTTGGGAGAGTGTAAAATTTTTGTGCATATAGGGTAGTTGCATGTATTATTGTACAAACCTAGAAATACAAATGATATGGCACAATCTCCATTTAAATTGCACCATATTGTGAATGAGATTCCATTGGCATACTCTAGTTGGAGCTTTTATACCCTTACAAGTTTTCCCCAAGAAAAACTGTAGTGTTACGTTTATGCCTCTTGTCATGTGCTTTATTTAATTATGTTTACTATTTTTATTATGTTTATTGTTTAAGCTTCAATACTACTATTGCACAATAGAAGGCCATTGGGAAACCTCCAAGGTTATCAACCCATTAGATTATGGATCAAGTGGTATTAAAGTAGTAATTTCTATTAGGAAATTTGAGTCTATAGGTTGAGTAATTGCATGCCATCTACAAAAGCAACTAGTAGTAAAGATTTACTACCTTTTAAATCTAAAATTGAGTCCAAAGAGTGATTGAGGACTCAAATATTCCCTCTCAATGGCAATCTTCCTTGCCCTTAACCATGACAATAAGATACTCCCTCTTGACAACAATCTCCCCACCCTTCGATCATGATGACTAACTAATTATGTTATGTTGGTAGTCATTAGTAGGCCATCTCAATCTTTGGGGATAGTTTAGAATGAGTTACATGAATGGTTGGTCCTCTAGTAGAGAAAGTGAGGAAATTAAAAAGGTGATTGTTGTCATCTCAAATCAGACCTTTTTTGCAAATGCAAGGGAGGTAGAAAAGGAGATAGAATGTCATTGAGGTTTGATTGGAAATTACAAGATACTCTTTTGTCGTGTTGATGGCGAAGTACAAAGTTGGGAGACTAGAAGTTTTGCATAAACAAGGTAGTTGCATGCATTATTGTGATTTTGCTCCTTTCCACCAAGTAGCTTGAGAAGAGAGCTTCTTCCTGTTATCCTAAGGAGAAATGAGTTCCACTTAGGGCAATGGCAAGCTAAATGTCCATAAACAAAACAATAGCAACATCAAAATGGGATATTTACATGATCCAATTTTTGTACCCAAGATCTACCATCTTTTTTAAATTTCTTTAGGCAATCTTTAATCGAAATCCACTTCGACATAAATTTCAAATTTTGAATGTGAGTAGTGTAAGAATGTGTCAAGGTATCTTTGTAAAATTTAGTGATCGATAATAATGCACGAAAATTAATTCAAATCAGACATAATAACATAGCATATACCCTGGGAAAACCCTCCTCTTGAGGGAGAAAAACCCAACAACAAAGATCTTTCTTATATATATAAATAGTGGCAACAATTCTCTTTACAATGAGGCCAATTATAAGGCCAATCTTCAGCACCTAACACAAGATGCAATGGCAGATAATAATCTGCAAGTATCTAACTTTGCCTTTGAGTAAACTCGCAATCTGTACTTGAAGAAGTTCGCTCTGCCCTTGAACAAATTCGCAATCTGTACTTGAAGAAATTCGCACTTGAAATGATAGAATGAATCGAACTTGAATGATGATTGAATAGATGAAAGTGACCTTGTATATATACAAATGTGATAGAGGTCGCACCTCTTCATGTACAAGGTCGGCCATAATACAAGGAATATAATTAAAAATAATAAATGCAAATTATAAGGAAAGTCGGCCCAAGAAAAAAATTATATTGTTGCCAAGAGAAGCACCCATTCTCATTAAATGACACATATAAATAAATAGCCGATAGGCTATATTGATTTATGTCTTCACTCGTGGCTAGAAGGATGAACCCAAAGCTGCCATAACATTAACACTCCCTCTCAGCTAGGGAGAGCACTTCCAAGCTGCTCAAGACAAATCACCTCAACATGATGCCCATCACATTGGCTACAACCAGATGTGAAAAGAAGAATATCACCTCAGCGTGATATTAGTTATCGCCTCAACACGATATCAACCATATTGGCTACAACCATACTATGGTAAGTACAAGTGTTCATCACTTGCGTGATGTCA